>CM055265.1:6941097-7247479 GCA_029237695.1 Conchocele bisecta | reverse complement strand
TACGTATATCATTCGCAATTTATATGCGCTTCAAAAATATACAAAATATGAATAAAATCAACAAATTAGTGGTGATTTAGAAGGAACTATTTTGCTATGTGAAGCGTAGTTCCGGCACAAACCAATATGGGAAAATATTGACGTCTTGAATTGCATTGTGTTTCAATGGGGGAACGAAAGTACGTATATAATAACCAGAAGATATGCCAAACACAAGGCGTGGCTGTCGTGATTCGCAATATACAAGTGTGTCAGTCAGATTGTGCAAGAGAATAAAGCACAGTAAATTACAGCATACAAGGCCTGTCTGCATATATTTATACAATGTATATACATGTGTACATACATACATCGTAGATGGACAGATAACATTTCACATTTATTTAACCCTTTCAACACCACAGGCCTGTATAATGGTATTGGCAAGCCGTCTCATCAGGATCTGCACTTTTTCCAAGTAATGTTCATATGTTTAAGATAAAAAACACCCCATTTTCATAAATGGACTAGTCTGAACGGTTGCATTGGTTGAAAAATTAACATATCAACATCCATTCCAGTTGAAAGTGTTAATATCGATAGAGACACTGACGAAGATAACGTTTGACTGGATGAACGATAAGTCATTGGGAAACATATGACGCTTGATATAAGTCTTACAGTTGTAAATAAATATTTGCTATAGTCTTGAAATTTGTGTTTATTGTCATCCAGATATGTTGTAAAGCAAAACATAATCATTTGAGTCCTTCACATCTTTAATTCAAAATGGCCACCATTATTGACAATGATGCTGGTCAAGCCTGAATATTTACTACCGGTAGGTGTTTACGCTATCTGTTTTATAATTGTCATTTATACATATTTGTATAGTGTATGTAGACGGTTATTAGAAAATAAATATGTGATCCAACCCATAGACGGCTATCATCTTTGATTGTAATATGGCTCCCAAATCCAAAAAAGGGACAATAGCATTGTGTATTAGCATAGTTGTCATCGTTCTTTTAATATGTACTGAGCCAAAACAGAAAGTGTGCATTGTATAATTATGTTGGTACTTTTTTTGGATGTACTGTCATGTCAAATAATGGCATATGCTATATCAAACTGTAGGGAAATCTATGCGCCATAAGAAGATGGTGAATTGAGAATGATGCCTTTAATGGTTCTCATGTGACGTCAGTTAAAACACCATAAGGGTCACTTTTGAAATTAACAAAGTTGACCACTATTGGAGAGTTGGCGGTTGCGTGAAATTTTCGAATAAAACATGCTGTTTGGGCGGATGTTTCAATAAATATCGGCTATGCCCATCTCTCTTGTGCAATAACGTGACTATGAGTCTACATATAGACTGTACATAGCGTCGAATGACGCCTTCTGGAATCCGATTTCGTACCTGGACCAGGGCTTCGGATAATTCCCGTACATCCACGTGTCTTCATCTTACCATTATGCCCAATTCATCCCAGATATGCTCAATAGGGTTCATATCTGGCGATGAAGCGGGCCAATGCAAGACGCGTACGTTGTTTTGGTCAAGGAAATTGCGGGTAATTCTGGCCGTGTGCGGCCCTGCATTATCCTGCATCAGGATACCTGGGCCGTGTCTCTGCAGAAAAGGAACCACTGCTGGCCACAGAACGTTGTCGATATACGACTGTGCATTAATGGCAACTAAGTCCATATTACGCCCGTCCATGATTCCTCCCGAAACAATGACGCCACCCCCATCGAATATATCCCTCTGCAGAAGGCACGATTCAACGAAACGATCACCCTTCCTCATGTAAATCTCCTGATTTGTCCGTATAGAGACCATTAGCCCACTGTGCACGTCGCCAACGTAAATGACGCCTGCCCCACTGCATTCTAGCATTATAGTAGAGGATCTAAGTACATGAGGTGTGCACTTTGTGATACAAGCATGACATTTTGCACATAGTTACTTTATTGTGTATACAATAAAAACAGCCCAGGAAACAAGTGAAATATGCCCTGTGGTCCAAGATGGCCGTCAATATTAAAAATTGCCGCCGTATGCATAAAAGTGAACACATGTCTGCTTACAGATGACATAGAGACACATATTTGATGGCTATTTGTTATTTTTACCAAGTTACATTTATTATGTATTCAATAAAAAAGTCCAGGACATAAATTAAATATGCCCTGCAGTCCAAGATGGCCGCCAATATTAAAAATGGCCGCCGTATGCATTGAATGAACACATCTTTGTTTATAGTTGCCATAGACACACACGTTTGATGGCAATTTTTTTTTTAAAGTTACTTTATTGTGTATAAAATAAAGGACACCTTTGAAAAATATCATGTGGTTAAAAAAGGGCGCCAATGTTAAGAATGGCCGCCGTATGCATTACATGAACACATCTTCAAATCATGATCCTCATGACACAGATCAATATATATATATATAAATGCGCAATATAATTATTTCGATTCAAGTTATCAGAATGTTCAATCTATGTTGGTGTCACAGAAAGGTAGTGTGGGATGTTAGTCTAGGAAAAGCAGAATAACAACAACAACAACAACAACAACAATGCTTGCCATGTGAATGAGCAAACTCAAAAAGTCAAAAGAAAAATGCTCTATTGCCCTTGTTCCACGAGAATGCACATACTGTGTATATGGTGCGACACGCTATGGACAAGATTCATGTTTCTATAGCACATCTTAATCCAATGCAGACATTTGTAATGACAGCTGATCAACCCCTGTTTGCTATTCGTAAACAGATACAATGAGATGGCCAGATAACTATTTGGAAGATAAGTTTGTCATTGTAATGGGAGGTCTACACATTGAGATGTCTGCACTGCGCGTGATTGGTGACTGATTGGAAGGTAGTGGTTGTATTAATGCACTCACCAAAGCAAATGTTACCACTCCAAGCAGAGCACACTCTCTGTTGGAAAGTAGTCACATTACTCGGACAAGGTGGGCCCATCAAGTAACAGCAGCTGCTCTCTTTGTTCTCCAGAAGGAAGCATACGACATGTATAAAGCTGCAGAGAAAGACGACCCATTTCCTTTTCAGGACTGGTGCCCTGCACAGTCTGAAAAATCCCCACAGTTCAAGTTCTGGAGCGTAACTCTATATCTAGAGTTGCTGGTCTTGCAATATTTCAAGTCCCTGAGAGAAGGAAGGTTTGAGTTGTATGTTGAGAGCTTAGCTAGAAATAGCTCCTTGGATGTTTGCTCTTAACCACACCCACTATGCTCGATGGCTGCCAGTGCACATACGAGACATGGTGCAGCTGGAGCATAGACATCGAACTGTGTACCATGAGTTCATGTCAGGGCACTTCACAGTGCAGAAGAGCATCCATCAGTTCTCTTCCATTGCAATGGACCACAACAATGAGCAGCTGAATCTGCTTATAAAGTTATCAATGAATTTGATAACACGCACCGTACAGGAGACACAAAGCACCATGAACAATACAAATCCATCCAAGACGAGTTCAAAGGCAATGTGAATGAGATGGTGAATGTTCTGAAAGAAATGGATAACCCATTTCTTGATCATGGGTCAGAGCTCATAGCCGTTCACACAAAGGTAGTGATGGATGAATCGATGGTGCAACAGGTCCAAACAGTAGAGGAGATTGGCAACAAACAGTATGAAGGGTATGTCACTGAGAGATTACTGCTGTGTCAAAAACCGGTGACAGACAGCATTTCAAAGAACAAGATTACATTGTTCAAAACACCTACGAAGAAAACACTTACCTGAACCAAAAACCAGATAGCATATCTCAAAGCCAAAACAGCCTTGTTTATTGCCTTCCAGTCACGTAATAGCAATCTTTCTGATTTTGTTTCAGTATGAAAACTAGGCATGTCCCCATCATTGACAGACATGGGCGAGATGCGTACTGGCTCAAAGGCTGACTTGGTAATGATGCTACAATCAACTACCCCTGACAGAGTTGTTGTAGATACATTGTTACCAACAGTTGAAGCAGAAGTACTTGATGGTGCTGCCATTGTACATACGCTACCCACCACCCCCACCACCCCCAGAAAAGGAGGAACCAGTGTTCTAAGACGTATCAAACACGTACATACAGAGACTGGACATTGTTTGGGATAGGTACATTGCAAACAGTCTTAAGAAATCCACACAAAATAAGCGGGGTACATGTGTGCATAGACATATTCTGGCTACAGCACATATTCCCTCGAACTGGCAGTCCTTCCTTCAGGTGGAAAGTAACAAAGCTGAATTGTTTTCCTTCCTTGCTGATTATTTAATCAAGGAGATGCAGCCACAAGAAGATCTTAGTAACGACAGCTGACACATGTGTGATGTGCTCAGATCCCGAACTAGACACATCTGGAATTGAACCATGCAGCCATGAGGAGGCCGATTCTCGAATCATGGTTCACATTGCTGATTGTGTGAAACAGGGGCACACCAAAATCACTATCCGCACAACAAGCACAGACGTTGTTGTGTTAGCTGTTTCATGTGTCGTCTAGATCTTGAAGAGCTGTGGGTAGCTTTCGGTACAGGGAAAGCATTCAGGTACATTGGTGCCCATACCATATTCTCAAATATTGGTACGCAGAAGGCAAAGGCATTGTCAATGTTCCACAGCCTCACATGATGTGATACAGTCTCCTTCTTTGCTGGGCATGGGAAGAAATCATGGTTGGGATGTATGGAAAGTCCTTCCACAGTTGACAGATACTTTGATCAGTCTTGCAAATACCCCTGTGCAAATGTCTGCTGATGGCTTCAACACCATTCAGCGATTCGTGGTGCTCTTGTACAGCAGAACATCTGATCAGAGTAACGTTAACTGTGCAAGGAAGCAATTGTTCTCACAAGGTTCAAGAACAATTGACAACATACCGCCATCAGAAGCAGCATTGCAAGAGCATTGCAAACGGGCCATATACCAAGGAGGTTATGTCTGGGGACAAACAATTATTGTCCAAGACCTTGACATTCCCAGCCCTGCAGATTGGGGATGGGAGGATACTGGTGATGGCTGGCATCCATTCTGGACATCTCTTTCTGAATCAGCTAAAATGTGCCAGGAGCTGATAAAATGTGGATGCAAAAAGGCATGCAGAGGCCTCTGCAAATGCAAACGAAATTAATTGGCATGGACCGATATGTGTACTTCTCAGGGCGGATGCCACGAGTAAGATGGTAGATTCTGGTTACATGCAGAACACCAATGACATGAGTGACTACGCCATAATGATAATGGACATCAAGTTGTCCCTGTAATGCAACATACAGTTATATTATATAAGTACACATATAACCAGGTGGTACCATAATGTTTAACTACTAATAGTGTATGAGCAGTGACCTGACAAAAGCCAATATGTTTTATTATTGTCCTATTTAGACCAAGCTAGGCATGCAACTAAATTGATTTCGTATCGCCTGTTTAAGGTTTCGCCTACTCGATTGTAAGAAGTGAAGACCATGACCAGACTGCACATATATGCTGACGTGTGTTGGTATACACCGCCTGGAACAATAATGACCCATATTTGTGTTGTGTATGTCATTGCTCATATATTATCAACATTTCACATGTACGTTACCACACATAATAGTATGCACATTCCATTGGCTGTAAGCCATAAATAGACAGCATGTATACATGCATGTCAATCTGTACTAGATACATCATTACATATATATACCTATGGCTGTGGTATCAGACCCCAATCAAGTATAAACTAATTTATGGTATTCAATGATTTTACATAGTTATATATATAATGTGAGCATCTAGTGCCAGGAACTATTATACATCAATCTAAACTAACTAAGCTACATATCCCATTAGGAGAATACATCACATTTTGCTAGCTGTATATTCCCTATTGTGATAATATCATAATGGTGTTCATATAGAATGTATCTTTTCATTGAATACAATAAATTGTTTTCCATTTTACTGATTTCAAAAATAGTGTCATTTACTTGTAACACAACCATATACAGGTATATATATTATATATGTAACTGTCATAATATTGTGGTGGCTAGCTAACTGCCAATGATATGCCAATGCACATAGTTAGTTAACTTAACCGAAGTAAATCATAACACATACATGTATAGGCACTACAATTGCCTCTTTCTCCATAAACAATATGAATAATATGATTTTGGTGGCCGTTTTGAATATTAGAAGCCATTAAAAATACATTTACTATATACAGTATGTGTCCTTATCCCTGAAAACCATACTACAGACATAAAGTCTGCCTCGTTGTCATTTCTAGAAGATGAGAAAGAGGGATATTAATAATGTTGGCGGCCATCTTAAATTTTGGCAGCCATCTTGGATTTAGGGTGATACATCGCTTGTGTTCTGGGCTTTTATGGTATAGGATATATCAAAGTTGATTTGTGCCAAATTTCACACTTGTATCACAAAGTGCACTCTACCCTTGTTTGTGTGGGCTTAGATCATCTACTATTACGATTATTCTGGTTTATTATCTGACCAATGTATGGCCGACTTGGTCGGATTGGATTATGGACTTTCGATCGATGCCTTTTTAAATCGAAGTCGTTAACGTAATAAATCGATATGTACGGGTAAAATAGCGCTATATACAACGCCACTGAATCATTGAAATATCAAATTTAATTATCATCACGTATGGTCGGCCAGTATCGCCTGAATAAAAGTGAACATTTTCTTTTTTGACTCAGTATATGCATATGTTATCAAAATGCGACTTGCTTTTAGCGATTGGATATATTAATACAGTTTTTGCTAATCTAATTTTATGATTTGAGACACGCCATGTAATGTTGTGCCTTCGGACAGCTGCTTCATTTCATGAAATAGTACATGCGGAATGTACTCTGAAAAAATTATGAAAAATATTGTAAATTTTGTAAACGTATTTAACGAAATTACGCAGATGTCCGACGGTACAAAATCACATGGCTTTTCTCAATTATTTTCACAGGTTAGCTGCGCAATACATGTATTTATTATGGGAATAAATAACATTTTGAGACTTTATCGGTGTATAAACATGTAAAGGTTCAACTGTACTTGTTGCATTAGTGTTGCACTTTTAAGGTACATGTATTATGTCATAGATGGTTCATAAGAGTGATGTGATATATGAATATAACATATGTGAATATTGTCTTGTTACTGTCTACTATATGGAGCATTGAGTTGCCATCTCCGCCATCTTTGTATGTACAAGCCATCGTACAGTTTCACCACCTCGTGCGTTTGACACATACAGCAAATAATATGACAGCAAACCAATTTAATAATACATTTGGTGCAATACATAATATACATATATGACAACGGCGTGCTATAAATATTATGGCAGCAAACTATATAAAAGACGAGATATCTGAGCATTTCTCCCATCAATCTCACAATAAATGTAGTAGTATATAAGAGTCATAATGATACAAGTTTATATGGAAGCCACACACTACGTGTGGTGGCTTCCACACGAAACTTGTAATCATTATGACTCTTATATACTACTACCGCGAGACCATATATTTATGACATGAGAAGATACACCCTATTAGAGATAAGAATCCCTATGTTATACTCAGTATATATATACAACAATCTGTCATACTTTTATTACGAATAAAATAACAACTGACACCCTATTGAAGATAAGAAATCCATAAGTTATACTCAGTATTTTACAGCAATCTGTCACAAATATATACTGACACCCTATTAAAGACAAGTTATCCATAAGTTATACTCAGTATATATACAACAATCTGTCATATATTTATTACGAATAAATATAAACTTACACCCTATTGAAGATAAAAAATCTATTGGTTATACTCAGTATAATGCCTACCATAAAGCAAATGAGAGAGCAAGCTAAGAGTTGGGGAATTTCCCTAAGAGGTTTGAGACTCAAGAAAGATATAGCAGATAGGATAAGTGACGCGCGAGCCGTCGTCTACGAGGAGAGGCTGCGGCGTGCGGTTTCGACCGGACGACTGCCCGCCGACCCCGAAAAACGCTCCGAGAAATTGGAGAACGAGACGACGGCCTGTCTGCGCGCCACCGCTTACGCGCAGCGTGTAAAAGAAGATCCCAGCGCACGTAGAAAACCCCTATACAAGGCGTACTACAATAAGATTTATCAAGGGTTGGTGGGGGGACCTCCCAAGAAGAGGAGAGATATCGCCAGAGCTTTGGTGGAGGAGGGTCCCAGGATTCTCGCCGAAGAAGCCGAAGTTAGGGAAACTATTGATAGGGGTAGGAGGAAGATAGTATGGACTTTCGAGAGGGGGGTAGACGGGGAGATCGCTAATCGCATAATGAATAAAATTCGCCCAGAGATGACCACGGCATGTTACCTGAGGTATTCGTGCTCGTATCGTATTAGGCACATAGAGACCGACGCTACTATGATCTATCACAAACAATCAAAGGGCAGTCCGTGGATAAACGAGATCGCCAAAGCCGAGAGTTGGATATCCGATAGAGAGAAAGGTCGAATGGACATCGACAAAGTCGATAGACCAAGCACAAAATGGACCTTCGTTCGTTGGATATCGGTCGAGGTGAAGATGATCATCGACGCGCAACAACTTCTCATGGGAGCGGGAAAACTCCCAGACTGGCTAAGACAGAAAAAGGGAATGTATTCCGTCAACACGTACGGCGACTACTTGTGTTTGTTTAGGTGCATAGCCATCCAACGTGGAGGGAGACCCGACGGGTGTTGTAGGAAGGCACGAGCTCTGGCTCGCGAATACCTCGGGCACGATAACGGACCGGGTAGTAAGGGAATCCCCCTGGACGATATTAAGAAGGTCGAAGAGCATTTCAAGATGGGCATTCGCGTGTACGAGCCCACCGCCGATGGAGTGTGGTACCTCATGAAGGTTCCGGCAAATTACGACGTGGTTGGGGGGAAGACAATGACGATAGGAATGTTTGGAGGTCACTCTTTCCTCATAACGAATCTCCGCAAGATGACGAACGAGTACGGGTGCACCGGATGTCAACAACGGTTCACAAAGTCGTGTAACATGCACAGGCACGCGACCACCTGCATGGGTGGGAAGACCGTGGTGACATGTCCAGGTAAGAGGGTAGAGAGACCACAGTCGGCCTACGAGCAGGCGTTCTATCCTAAGGGGTCAGCGAGTGTGAGGTCGATTCAATGGTTGAGCAGAGAAGAGGAGAGGGTGGGAAAGCACATACATCACGCCAACTGCGGTCACGGTGGTGAGAGGTGGGTGGCCGGTGATCCGGTCGACGGTTACTGTCACGAGACCGAGACCGTGTTTCAGTTTCACGGATGCTACTGGCACGGGTGTCCGAGGCATTGCATGAGAGGTAATGCGAGATCGCTGTACAAGAGGACGAAATTCAAGACGCCAAGATAAGGAAGGCGGGTTACGAGCTGGTGGTGATGTGGGAGTGCGAGTGGTTGAATGATAATTTTGATAAAATTAATACCTACTATCCACAATTGCCACGCGAGGAGGAGACGACTCTGTACCCCCACCAGATAGTTTACGACTTCGAGGCGTATCTCGACAAGTCAAAAAGCACGCGACCCACCAAAGACCTGACCTTCGAGGTCGAGCACGTTCCTATATCGGTGTCGTTGGGGGATACGATGCATGAAGGGATCACACACCTAGGCGAACGAGATCCCGACACGCTAGTCGAGAAGTTCGTGACCGAGCTGCAGATGAGAGGCAAGGCAATCAGGGAGGGGGTTGGGGGTTAGGAAGAAGTATCTGCCGGCCGACATAGATATGTTATCAAAGTCTCAGCAAGCAAAGATTATCTCACGGATTGACCAAGTCCCGGTGGTGGGGTTCAACTGTAGCAGGTACGACCTGAACCTCATCAAGCAGTACTTTGTAGAGAAGTTGGCGGCCACCGTGAATAAGGTGATGGTCGGAAAGAGAGCCAGCACGACGATGTTTCTGTTTACCCCGGAGTTTAAATTTCTCGACATCATCCAGTATCTGGGACCCGGTACCACGTACGACCGGTGGGTTAAGGCGTATGACTGTAAAACGGTAAAGTCTCACTTTCCATACGAGTGGTTCGATAGCGCGGACAAGCTCGACCATCCGGGGCTGCCAGACTATCCCGAGTGGTACTCGAAGTTGAAGGGTGAGTTCCTACTGTCGTTGTCCGAGTGGAAAGAGTGTAAGAAGGTATTCCGAGAAAAGGGGATGAAGACGTTCAAGGAATGGTTGCAACACTACAACGACTTGGATGTAGGACCGTTCCTAGAGGCTCTGACTAAAATGACGGAGTTCTACAAGGGAAGAGGCGTGGATATACTCAAGGATGCTGTGTCTCTGCCCGGTGTTTCCTTCAGTACCTACTCCGCGGGTCGATCGATGGGAAGGCGGACACGCCCGAGCTGTGGTCACCGAAGTCTGAAACTTACGAGATGATGAAGCAGGGATTGGTCGGTGGTCCGTCCATAGTATTCTCCAGATACGCCGAGGCTGGAAGGTCGACGATCAGGGGTCAGGTGGGGAGTCGGGAGGAGAAGATGTGCAAGGCGGTGCTGGGGTACGATGCCAATGCTCTATACCTATCTACTCTGTCGAAGGACATGCCGTGTGGTGAGGAGCAGATATGGACGTGTGACGACCCGGAAAGACAGTCGTATATAGACCGTTTCGTGAGGGAGGTCAGGAGTGAAAAGTGGTTCGGATTTGCGGAGTTGGATATAGAGGTCCCTGAAACGTTGAGAGACAAGTTCTCGGAAATGTCACCGCTGTTCGTTAATCGAGAAGTCGATGAGAACGAGGTTCCGCAGCACATGAAGGACTACCTGGCCGGGACCGGTAGGAAAAGAGTCGAAGGACAGAGAAAGCTCGTGTGGGCAATGTCCGCCAAGAAGATGATCATATACTCCCCGCTGCTAAAGTGGTATCTGGAGCACGGTCTGATCGTCAAGGCGGTGCATAGGGTTATAGAATACACGCCCGGCAAACCGTTTCAATGGTTCGCTAAAGAGGTCACCGCTGCTAGACGGACAGGGGACGTCGACAAGAGCAAGGCGGTGTTGGCGGATATATTCAAACTGGTTGGCAACGCGTGTTGTGGCAAGCTGATAGAGGCACAAGAGAGACACCTGAACACCACATATACGAAGGATGAGAAGACTGTCGATCGGGCACTGAGGTCGGCGTGGTTCGAAGACCTGGAGGAGATTGGGGAGGCTTACGAGATATCGAGCAGGAAGACTCGAGTGGTGATCAACAGACCGTTTCAGTGTGGCATAGCGGTCTACCAGTTGGCCAAGCTCCGGATGCTGGAGTTCTACTACGATTTCTTGGACAAGTACGTGGATCGCGGAGATTTCGAACTGATACAGATGGACACTGACAGCATGTACTTCGCGCTGTCGGAGAAGACGCTGGCGGCGGTGGTGAGAAAGAATATGAAGAGAAAGTTTAATAAGGAGAAGACCGAGTGGTTGGCGTGGGACGTGTGGAGCAACAGAACTCCGGGACTGTTCAAGCTGGAATTCGAAGGGGATAGAGCCATCGCTCTGTGTAGCAAGTGTTACTACGTGAGCGGTGATGGAAAATTTAAGCACTAGGCCAAGGGGATGTCGAAGAGATCTAACGATCTGACTTGGGGGAGGTATAAGAGTGCTCTCGAAGGGGGTAGGGATATGGCGGAGAACAGGGGATTCCGAATGATTAATGGGGTGATGAAGACGTACTGTCAACAAAAAATAGGACTCTCGGCGTACTACGATAAGAGGAGAGTGATGGAAGACGGGTTACACACCGAGCCTATAGGATAGGTAAAAAAAAGAACTCTGAGAGAGAATACTAAAGACTCTGACGATCCGGGGGTAGCTAGGTGTCAGAAGGCACCGCGAGAAGTTCTTCGCGAACAAACCCTCGAGATGGCCCATCATCCAAATAGTAGAGCACGGGCTCATCGGGGTTGGTAATAGATCGATCTAGATGATATACATTGAGAGACCACACGGGATCAGTCGCGCGGCGGCTGCCACCTTCGAGCTCTCCCGGTTGATAGAGGTACCGGACATCAATATCCGATGGAAGCCGTTGCTCCTCTAAACCAACAGGTCGCCCGCGCGAGACGGCAGAGGGCTCGCTCGTCACCCTTTTAAACTTGATGGCATCTACGGGCTTCTTACCTATCAATCTGGTCACCTCTCCGTTCAGTGCGGAGACCACGGCGGGCAGTCTGGCCACCCACTCGGTCGATCGCGAATGAGGGTCTACAAGTTCTTTAGCGTATTGGTGTCCGAACAGTCTCTCAGCCAGGGTTCGATTGAAGCGTTCCACGATCCCCTGGTCCCGGTGGATGTTGACGCGGCCGCGTCTGATAGAAACTTCGTGCTTAGACAATAGATGAGAGACCGCGCCCATGAACTCGCGGCCGGGATCGACCTGGAGAAGATTCGGCCATTTGAGAGAACTCCTCTTATATATTCGGGAGAGAGCCTCGGCCACCTCCTTAGACTCTTTAGTCGCCAACGGCTCAGCCCCCTTATAACGACTCGCTACGTCAACGACTGTCAGCGCGTACTTGTACGTCTTACGACCGACGCGATCGTGAGGGAGAAACAGGAGATCCGCTTGGTGAACTTGGTTCGGTACCGGCACGTCGAATTTCGGGCGCGGAATATTGTGAGGCGCGGGTAAATAGATCTGCCAGATGGCCTGCTTCTTGAGCCATTCCTTGACAGCGTTTTCTGAAACCTTGGTCGCCGCCGCGAGGTTCTTGATGGCAGCGAGTCCCTTCCAGTAGCCGCGGGGGCTATAGTACGTGTTCGCTAGCTTGTGCGTTAGGCGAACCGATAGTTTGGTATTAAGTTTGCGCATGTTCATCGTATGCGATGTATTCTAATATATCTGACAATCTCCAACATGCCCTCGCCAGATCGTCCGGTAACTGCGTCGATAATAATAAACCTTTGTTGGAAGTACAATCGCGATTGGGGGTTAAGTTCTGAAGGAAATTGGGAAAATCTAATCCCCCAGGATTGGTGGAGGAATATAACATCCGCTTTGCGAAAAGGGCCTCTTTTTCGTCCTCCCGCCACGTCTCGAGAGAATCTCGGGCCAGACGAATCATACCCTTTGCACCAGCTATGCGGTGTTTAATGGGAAGGGCAGTGTAGCCTACATCAATCATAGCAAAATAAAGTTCGTCAACTGACATCGTTCTATATATATATATTTATTTATAATTAATTTAAAATAATTAATTTAAAATCTCGATTGAATATAGTAGCCGACGAGACCCACCACAACACCCATTCCCACGACGATGAACGCGATCTCGCGGTCTTTTTGGGCCTCTGACGGTACATAGAAATCTGAAAGTTGGGGCTCGCGATCCAGCGGCGCGAGACTTTTTGCGGATATGCCAGCGTACTTGCGGTTGGCTTCTTCAACGTTCTGAAAAGTTTGTGCGGCGTGATTTTCGCGGCGAAGCTCTTCATTGACCCAGTCAAGATGGGCGGTTCGTTTTTTCCGACCACGCTTCCTTTGCGCTATTCAATTGTTCTACAGCTAAATCGTGACGCGTACTCTCCTCATCCACGTTCGAGTTTTGTAGTTTAGATAATAGAAGTTGCTGCCGGTGAACGCAAATGCGTTTAAGAGCGCACCACCTACCATTATTGCGATTGAAGCCATTTATTTCCATATATTAACTGGTAGAATTCCAGCTTTAACTAGATAATCTCGGGTCCAAACTGCGGCCGCTACATCTAAGGTCGCGAGCCCTACGTCTCTCACAGTAAAGTCCAATTTGGGAGCGGATCCTCCTAGGGCCATCTTTGATAGTCGAGCATACCCGATACTGAAACCCGATATCACCACGGCGTGATAAAGCGCATTCACTAACATTTTACCGTCTTGTTCAGCCATTATTGCATATAAAAGGGGTCGCGATCAATGTTTAAATGGGGCGCATCCAATCGCGATTGGTGTTTCGTAACTTTCTTCTGAACACTGGCTGGTTGTTTTTTCGATAATGTGGGGTATTTCCACACGCACAGGGCACCAACAACTGCCAGACCACCACCAACAACCCAACTCCAATTCACGAATTTGGGTGACAAATTCAAAGAATTTGGGTGTGCTTCCAATTCGTGAATTGGGGTTGTACTCAACTCTGTCTTCAGATGTTTTACTGTCTCCGTCCCGATTGCAACCCCAATCTCGATTGGAGTTTAGCCTCTCGAAGCTCGGCGAGTATTTTATCTTGTTTTAACTTTTCGGGTGGCAGCCGCCGCCCAGCTGCCTGTCTTTTGGGATTTTTTTATATGCGGTATGTCATCCAGTGGCGGAGTAACACTCGGGTTCGATTGGGTTGGAGCAATCGGGTTCAACTCCGTCACTCTCGCGGGTGTGTCTTGTTTCATCATTTTCAGGGCTTATAGTTCGTGGGCATATATGTCCAAATTGACAGTGTTTACCCGTGGTCAACGCGGTTGTCAGCGGAGCTAAGTACATTCCAAACTTGTGATAAATTGAGCAGCAGGCTGTTCTAAGAGTGTGACCTATAAAAGGGTCAGTCTCTAGATCGTCAATCAATCCCGCAGTGTTTGGTATAGGGAGAAGTATACTAACGGCGGTTGCGTACAAATGAATAGCCGCCGATCCGAGAGTTTTTGTCATCGCTCCCAATTTGGATTCGTATCGCGCATACTTTTTATCGATCTCCGCATCTGACATCTTATCCACCTGAAAAACTGAGAGACGCCTACCGAGATAATGCTCCGATTGTCCCCCAGCAACCAGCGCAGCTAGCCGCTCTCGTCGCGCCGCATTTTCATTTTCATTCGGAGTCGTTGCACTCAACCCAATACCAACCGCCGTTGGAGTTGATTCCGATTGCTCTGTCGGATCATTATCTATGTTGGCAGTCGGAGTTGAGGTTTCTTCTATTAGCTGATCGAGAAGTTCTTCGCAGTTCATTTTTCTTAAAATTAATTTAACTATTCTAACAAGTCTCATCACTTTAACATATTGCAAAGCGCACCACCCGATACTTATGATCACCATTATGCTCGCAACAAAGCTCGCAGCGGAGCACCAAATTGTTAACATTGTTAACCATTGTTCAGCATTTGTTCAACATTTGTTAAGCATTTGTTCAGCATTGTTTAGCATTGTTCAGCAATTGCTAAGTATTGTTCAGCATTGTTCAGCATTTGTTCAGTAATTGCTAATTAATTATAAAATTAATTGATAACTTCGTAAGTAGTTGGTTGATCAGTCTTTAGCAAAAGCTTGGCGTGCTTAGTTTCCGAAAGCATCCGTCTAACCTCCAGGCGCTCCTCGCGCGTTGGGATAACGTCATTCTCTCGAAGACAGTCATCGAATGAGTCTCTGTCCTTGCAGTGAAAGAGGGCGACCCATTTCGTTTGCTCGCGTAGATCCTTGAGGACGGCGTTGTACTTTTGAGTGGATATCCATACGCTTTGCCTTGCATGGCGGCCAGAAAATGCGAGCTCGGAGAGCATGTCCTTCTTTTTGGTCATCGCCGCCTTGGCCGAGCAATCGTCAATCACGTATAGGGTGGGCTCACCCTGGAATCTTTGGTATAAACCACGCAACCAATCGTGAAGCCTATCACCGGGGTCAATAACGTATACCTCAGGGTCGGTCCATATCCACGTTCGCGCTGATAAGTATCGTTGTGCCGCACAGTGGGACACAGGATCACAATGTGACGAAAGACATCGCGGTAGGACTCCTCGAGCAAGTCGAGGATGAAAACCGTTTTTCTACATCCTGTCTGCCCACATATTATGGCAGGTGGGAGCATCTCCAATCGTGAATTGGTATTGATTGCTAAATTTTCTTAATTAATTATTCTTTAGAATTATCAAATTTATTAATTAATAAATCGTTAGAATGATTGCTAATTTTCTTAATTTTTTCAAAATTATTAATTAATAAATCGTTAGATGATTTTTTTATTAAATCAATAGAGTGCTGAGACGTATCGGCCATCTTCGATGTTGAGTTGTGCGTCTGTAATTATATATAAGTACACGTTCAATGGGCCCGGCTCCGTCCGCTCTTTGGTTATCTGGATCGTCACACCCTCGCTAGCGTTCTCAACTTGGCGTCCGCTGCCGTGTATTTGGTCGTCGTCGCTGGCTCGCATTTCTAGCCATAACGCGTATTTGGTATTCAGGAACTCCGCGAGGGAGACGGCCGAGAGATGCAGGTCTTTGGCAACCGCTGCAACCTCCGGAGAGCGCTTAGAGCCGGCAGCAAACTGCTTTCTTACTTCGTCCCACTGCTGGTGCGCGCGAAGACCCGCGCTGTAGAGTTGATTGGGAACTCCCTCGATCGTCACCTCTACCTTCGTGATTTTGGGGTTATAGAATCTGTCGGTTTTTCTAACACCGAGCGCTACCCGAGCCTCCTCGAACAGCATCAGTATACCTTTCATCGAGCGGGCGGGTACGTTGACGTTAATATTCCACAATGTGTCGCCTTTGTCTTTCGTCATCTTACGATGGCGAAGAACTCGGTCGTAAAGTATGGCAACGCGCCCGGCGTACTGGGTTCTGATCAATCGCGCGAGTTCGGGCATCGTGACCATGTCGTACTCCAGCGAAACATTATCGATCGTATACGTCGATAACATGTCGCTGGCTATGATAACTCGGCCGTAGTCGTTGAACGTTAGTTCGTATTCGAGGCGGTCAGCCAAAGCGCTCTGATAGTAGGGCATGTGACTCTCCAGCAACTCAAAGTCGAGCGGGATGTAGAAGCGGTTGCCGTAAGCGCCCGCGACCGCATTGTCACTCGCGTTGTTATCTACCTTGTTACCAGCCCCGATTCTAAGCTTGGTTACGTTCTTATTTTTGCTGGTGTCAATACCCTGATAGACAGCGTTTTCGCGCTCTTGCGCCGTCTTCCATAGGTCCTGATAACAATGGTAGACGTCGCTGTCGTCGATCGACATCACCTCATTACCAGAAATATTTATCATGGTCTTCTTGACTATGGCGCGACCAAGGTTCTGAACGACGGTTCGGTCCGCGTCCGTCGACGTCAGCGAAATAGTGAAAGCGAGGCGAACAGTACCCGGCACAATGACGTCGTTAGCTCCGAGGTTGGGGAAGCGGACCAAGAGCTGCTGGTTCTGGTCGATCGTCGATGGGTTGTTCGTAATAACGACACTCTGTCTCACGCCTTTTGCCCCGAGGGGCTCACGCAGTCTGCGGTATGGATTGAGTTTGCGACCGTATTGACTCGAAGACATAATTTAGTGAAACTATATTAAACCCTTATGATTTTGTCTTTAATACATAATTAATTTTAAGAAAGTTATAAAGATGGATGATTACGATATTAACATGGATGAAATCGGCAGAGACGATTTCCGCGATGATGATGACATCGATGTTTATGATGAAACGACCTTCATAGAGACACCAGCACCCCCAATTCCACTTTTGTTTGATCCAGGCGCACCACGAAATACGCCTTTGGTTAATCCACGCGCATCTTTGTTTGGTCCAGAGGCACCGGGAACTTCATTTGCTGGTGTCCCTATGTGGGAGGCCCCACCCGCAACTCCGGCGTGGGCGGGCGGTGCCGAGATTCCTGCGGGGATCTCCAAGGATGAGCTGGCGCCTCTCGAGGAAACGAATTCTCGGGTGAAACGGTGGGAGAGTGAGGTGTCTAAAAACGGCATCAAGGCCACGTTGGAGTTCCGCAGCACTAAAAGAGGAGACTTGTGGGTTAAATGGGGTAATAGCTGGAAGTTGCTGACGTACAAGAACGACCCGACCCAGTTCCTCAGCCCCTCTTCCGTGAACCGATATGGAGTATCCCTCGCTCGAGCTCTCGGAGTGATCGATGATCGGTCGCAGCTGCCTCAACAAATGGTAAAAACCCTACAGTCTACCGACGAAACGCTGGCGAAGACGGCCGCCGCTATAGAAATGAGCGAGCTCAGCGATGTCCCTCGTATAGCCACCGACGCTATTAACACAGTGGAAACCACGGTCAACGAAATGAACGGCACGAAATATGACCCACCATTACCTCTTCGCGAATCCGGGGACTCGATAAGGCTCTGCAAACAACTCGGGGCGAACTGGTCAATAACCTCTCCAAACTCACGGCGCTGGACAAACATATCGCGCTAGAAGAAAGAAAACTTGGGGAAATCCGTGGCGATAGAGATTCTACCGAGAGGATTAACAAACTACTGCGGTCGTTGCGGGACGAAAGAGAAGCTCGCTTGGAGGCTGCTTCGACTAACCGTGAGACGCTTTCCGGCCAATTAAGTCGGAGCCGCGAAACAATCTCGAGGGTTCTGCACAAGGACACGACACTCGGTGAGCGTCTTCGCACTCTGTTCAGAGAGAAGGGCGTCACGATATTAACCATCGTCGCAGCTTTCAGCATGATTATATCGACCCTAATTCTATCTATATCGTCTCTATTTGTAGCTGTCAATGCTGGTGCCGCACCAGCACCGCACCAGCACCAGCACCGGCCAACCCGCGCCATCAGGGCGGAGCCAAGGAGTGGGTAAAAAAACAACTAAAAGCCCTCGCCAGTCTCCTGGCTAAATTAGCCGAAAAGGCGGCTACCGCACTACCTGGACTGATCGGGGGTCTCCTCTCCTTCTTGTTATCTATATTATCAAAAACGGCCGGATGGCTAGCCAAAAATACTTGGGCTTTAATCGTGGCAATCGCCGGTCTCCTACTATTCTTCACCAGAGAGTTCCTAAAACCAAAGCGCAAATAATCCGATCGCCACGAGGGCGACGACGAGCGCTAATTTCTCCTCCTCGTGTGTTGTGCTTCCAATCTCAACATTGTTGATGATTGGTGTTTCTCCAATCGCGATTGGTCTGTTGATGGAACTCGATGGTGCATCCAATTTACGAATTGGGGGTACTGGGTTCGATTGTGTTGAGGGAGGTGTATCCATTTTGTGTTTTGTTTTATGAAATCTTTTTCAAATTTTTTTGAATTTATTTACAACTCCGCTCCCGATCATTTTGGGGGTGCGCTTGATGATATCCGTGTTCACGTTACCGTTGTGACCGATTTTTTGATTGGCGGTGGCGATTACGATCTGATTATTGTAACCATCAACCGGGTCGTCTCGTAGTATCATATTGCTCGGCGCCATATAAAGACCTATTCCAAATACATAGACCACTGGTGTGCTGGGCAGTCTGCAAAACGTCTTGATAATTCTGGATCCCCTTCTCCAGTCCACTCTTAGCTGCGATGGCGTCTCGACAAGATGCCAAGAAACTGATTTTTGCGCTCAAACGCCGTTCCCAGTGCCCAGTCTAGAACTGCAGTTTGCTTCTGTGGCGCGAGGATGGCCCAGACTACTGCGAATAGATTCGTTGACGCGATAACCCCGGCCTCGTGGAACCTAAGACCCATAATCTAACCGTAAAAGGTGTCCAAACGTTCTGAACCTTCAGCAGCCCCTGCTGTAGTAATCGACGTGAGCCAGTTTCGTGGAGGTAATATTTTACAAAAAAGATAACACGCCCACACAGTGCCTAACCCTACCAGACCACTTACTTGCCGCCCGAAAACAGTCATAGTCGCGGGGTCCAAAACATTCCCCTAGCGTTCCGACTGGAATGATGTGGTCACCCAGGAGTAAATCGTGTCCTAAAATCAGATCTGCGGATCCAATTCCCCGGAACTGGCCCCGAATGAGAACGTCCCCGAGGCCGGTGGTTGGTAAGGCAAATGCTTCTTTCCTGTCTCCAGTCCGCGTCTTTTGAAACGTTAAATTCGTTACACAGTCTTTCAAACGCCATATAAACGGTCGTAATGCGTTGAAATGGGATCCCAGGCGTCGTCTTGAGGTAGAGAAATACCTAGTTCTTTGAGAATCCTCCTAATAGTATAATACGTGTGAAAGTTGTAGACACTTCGGAGCATGATATTCTTGGATGTTAGATGGTCTTTATGTGAAACTCCACACCCGGCTGTTGCGCACCATACAGCAAAATTTAGCTGGTTCTGCCAAAACTGCATCGGTGTGGCTTTCCACCCGTTTACCGCCTCCACCGTAGTAATCTTGGGCAGTCTATATTTCTCAAACGTGTTAGGGAAATTGGTGGCAAAGCCACTGTCCGGTCTAACCGTTATGGTTGGGTGTACAAGGTTAACAACGTCTTTTTGCGTGTATTTACCTCCGACCGCGTACTTTGCATTAGAATTAAAGCTAAATGCTTTTGTATCCATTGAAAGATATTATTATGTTTGCTACTATCACTAATGTTCAAAAAGGGAGTTGTGAACTTCAAAAATTAATAGACAACTGCTGCGGACAACGCCGGGTAGGCCTTAGATCAATAACGTTCACGGTCGGGTGGAAAAAACGTTGAAACGCTCGAGTTTTTCACAACAGAAGTCGAGGACGTCGAGTTTTTCGCATCAGAACACTTCCCCTACGAACTGCCACATAGAATAGACGTAAATAGAGTCATAAGTCCACCAAAGGTTATAGTACCTCAGGGTCTTTGGAGTTTCGGAGATCTCCAAGCTTTTGTCGCGGAGAAGATTCCTGGTGTAGTCACTCTCGCAATCTCGAAAGCCACGGGCTCACGACATTGACCGTTGATAGGCGTTTAAGGATCTCGGGGTTGGGCTCACTGTTAGGATTTAAAATAACATACCCTTACAACGATGACGGAGTGTTTGATCCTGGCGAGCACGTCGGCACGACCCCGGTGAACTTCGCCGTCACGAAAACTCTCGGGGTGCACCTGGATCGGGGTGAACACATCGTACAACACGGTAGACGGCACTCCCAGCATATTACTGAAAACCGTGCCCGCCAGCGACTGTTTCTATGGTGAGACCCTGACCTTAGACTTCCCACACCCCGAGATGAAAGTTTTGGAATCGGGACACATCCACGAGTTGAAGATTTCTATTCTCGATGATAAAGGGCGAGAGTTGAAGAACGATTACCCGATTTCGGTCGTCCTAGAAATTTCAAATTAATTAATTTTAAGAAAATTATTTAGAATTAAACGCATGTTCGTAATATATATTATCAACATTATTGAAAATGAGTATATACGGACCCAGGTAGTTCTTCCGATTGGGTGACAAATTCAAATAATTTGGAACCGGCAGAAGGGGGATTCATCCCGACAGAGGGCGACTTTTTACTACCCAAAAAAACAAACGGCCTTGATCAATAGATCTATATCGAGGGCCACGGACGAGATTAACAAAAGTCTACTATCACAACTTAGAGAATATGCCCTGGCTGTGAATACACAAAGTCGTGAAGAAACGCATACGGAACTAAACGAACTAGGTAAAAAAATAACCAAATTTAGAAAAGAGGCCCGGTTGGGGATTGATAAAGCCCGAGAAGACCGCCAGGTTGACATTACGGCGGTTTATGATGCGTTGCGCTTAGAAGACTCTCTCAGCAAAGAAGCTACACTTGCTGAATTAGACGGGAAAATAATCGATTTTCGAAAAGAGGCCACGTCGGGTATTGAGAAAACACGAGAAGACCACCAGGCGGACCTTACGAAGGCTTATGAGGTGTTGCGCTCAGAAGACTCTCTCATCAGAGAAGCGGCACTTACTGAACTAGATAAAAAAATAACCAAATTTCGAAAAGAGACCCGGTCGGGTATTGATAAAGTCCGAGAAGACCACCAGTCGAACCTTGAGGAGGCCATTGCGGAGGCTTATGATGCGTTGCGCTTAGAGAACTCTCATAGTAAAGAAGCGACACTTACCGAACTAGACGGTAAAATAGCCGAATTTCTGAAAGAGACCAGGTCGGGGGTTGAGGGGGTCCGAGAGACCACAAAGAGGCCATTGCGGAGGCTTATGGGGCGTTACGCTCAGAGGACTCTCTCAACAGAGAAGCGGCACTTACTGACATATACGAAAAAATAACCGAATTTAAAAAAGAGACCCGGTTTGATCTTGATGGAGTCCGAACGGGTATTGAGAAAGCCCGAGAAGACCACCAGGCGGATATTACGGAAGCTTATAGTGTGTTGCTCTTAGAGGACTCTATCAACAGAGAAGCGACACTTACCGAACTAGATGGAAAAATAACCGAATTTCAAAAAGAGGCCCGGTCGGGGGTTGAGAAAGCCCGAGAAGACCACAAGGTAGCCATTGCGAAGGCTTATGAGGTGTTGCGCTCAGAGGACTCTCTCGTCAGAGAGGCGGCGGTTGCTGAACTAGATGGAAAAATAAAAAACCGAATTTCAAAAAGAGGACCCGGTCGGGTATTGATAAAGCCTTAGAAGGCCACCAGGCGACCATTACGGAGGCTTATGATGCGTTGCGCTTAGAGGACTCTCTCAGCAGAGAAGCGGCACTTACCGAACTAGATGGAAAAATAACCGAAGTTTCTGATAAACTGAAACATGACGTATAGCCGCGACCAAAGCTCTTCAGGAGGCCTCTTATGAGATTCGTACTGAGGCATATAACGCAAACAGGGCGCTTGCCGGAATAGTGAAAACAATGAAAACACCAAAACGTGTCATAACAGTTTGGGCTGAGAAGCGGGGCCCATTGGTTGAGGGGCACATGATATTCGTTCGGTGCCAAAGCGAGTAATAAATATGGGGGATACACTATGACAGCCGCAGGTGAAGTTATCCAAATGGCGGCTGCTCGGTTAATGCTAATGGTAAACCTGTGGGCGCGGTCGCGATAAATATTGTAGTAGATGGGAAGAACGGGGGATTGGAGTCACTAAAATCTCTGGAGATAGTTCGACGATTGTTTCGTTCGCCGGTAATGATCGAATTAGACTTTCCCAAGGTAGTATTATTAACTTTGTTACGAAAATCGGTGACTCAGAGAGTTCTTTCCACTATTGTCTCATTGTTAATTGAACTTATTGTGTAAATACTAATATATTGAAATAAATTTGTAAAATTTAAATATGAACGAATCAACGCTTCCAATTGTCAATACCACTCCATCAACACTGTGTACAATTAACGAAAGAAGTTCAGATTTTAGGTTGAATAATATCGTCGCTATGCAGGATATTTTAGTTAGAGAATATACAAATAGAAAAAGAAAACGCTAAAAAATATAGGCGCGCGGTGAACATGGCTGAAGTATCTAGCACGGCTCTGGCGAGTGTTTCTGTGTTGTGTGGGGCGGGGACAGCTGCAACTATATCCACCATTATAACGGTTCCCGTAGCGGGGATTTTATGTGCGGTGTCGGCCGTTTTCTTTCTGGGTTGTTGTGTATGGTAATTAGGGCGTCGGGTGGAAAACTCGAGAAAAAGGGTAGAAAACATGATAGAATATCCGTTCTCGCCAGGTCTAAGAAAAATAGCATCGACGTTATGGTGTCCAAAGCGTTGGCCGATAAGAAAATATCAAATTTAGAGTTTGAATCCGTTGTGGAAGAAATGCGGAGATATGAAAAATTAAAAAATGATATAAGAATCAAGGCACGCGCCACCATGCCCAAGATTGAGTGTACTGATTGGGATAAATTTAGGGAAAAACTTGGAGATAAAGTCGGAAGAAATGTTACAGCACCATTGTGATTTTTTAAAAAATAATTAATTTTCTTATATTGGTGCAGTAAACAAATTTACATACCTATGCAACATGTGTTTTTCACTGAGAATTACGCCGTAATCGCATAACAAATTCAGTCTAGGATTACACTGTACACACCGTCTGTGTAATTGATACACTCGGCTCTGTTTACCTCGGCTATCAATTTACGCATGGTTCATAACCCGTGTAATTGAAACATTGTCGTAAATCGATAATTGTACAACACTAGGTAGTGTTTATCATAACAGCCTTCGTGGTCGTGTGGTTAAGGCGATAATCTATAGAGACGAGGGTGTCGTGGGTTCGCGCCGCGGTTGGAGCTAAAACATTTTTAATTTATTTAATTTCTATCCCTACAAATGTGGTCGCTATGGTAAACAACTGCATGACAACGGCGTTCGGACTCCGACCGCTGTTGTCATGGTAAACAACTGCATGACAACAGCGGTCGGACTCCGACCGCTCGAGGTTGATGAAAAATAATTTCAGATAGCCCGTTTACATACCTTCGATAATGAAAAATACACTCGGCTATAAATTAATTAGTAGTTTTTTTTTTCAATAATAATTTTTCAATATCTTTATAAGCGATATCGTAAAAATGTACATTCGTAAACGAATCGTTGGGTTTTAATAGTTTTATATAATACGCCTTAGTTTCATATCCGATACGCATTATCTGTCTTAATGTTCGTATTTGCCTCTTGTATAGTTGACATAATTGCCGGTATAATATTGGAAATGTAACGTTTTTATCGGAGCGTAATAAATTACGCTGGTATTTCATGTATTCGATATCGCCTAGTGTTCTCATTTTATAGAATTTATATACAGGATTATAACCCCCGTATTCTTCGTAAACTTCTTCAACACAGTCATTAAAAATTTGCAATTCAAATTGTATTGTATTATCCATTTTCTCTAATAATATTGGTACTCGTTTTTTCTGTTCAATTTTATAAAAATTAGTTTGATAATGTTTTTTACAGTGTTTTAATGCTGTAGAAACACCGTGACTTATTAGATCGATTCTATCTTTCTAACTGACTTTCCGATTTGAATTATTACTAAACGATAATACTTGCGAGCACGTAATCGCTTGTTAGCCATTCGATGAGTAGCCTGAGTGCCACCGCATGGTGGACATAGCAATGATTCGGCTTTGGTCCCTACCCCACAATGCCGACATGGGCGAGGTGAAACGGAACCTCTTCGCATCCATGCACGGTGATGTTTGCAATATTCGTAAATACCGGTGCGAAAACATTTCTCGTGACTACCTGTCTTCTTCAACCACGCACACTTAACTAGAACCATTATGTTATATATATACTGAGTATAACATAGGGATTCTTATCTCTAATAGGGTGTATCTTCTCATGTCATAAATATATGGTCTCGCGGTAGTAGTATATAAGAGTCATAATGATTACAAGTTTCGTGTGGAAGCCACCACACGTAGTGTGTGGCTTCCATATAAACTTGTATCATTATGACTCTTATATACTACTAATGTTGATAACTTTTCAATCTGATGTACATCCTATGTTAGTGTACACGTTACCCATAGGTAAAGCCATATTTACTCGCGTAGTAGGTGAGTAGACACCATGGACAATATGCTCAGGTAACTTCTTGCATGTCACTGGATTTGACAGAGTACAGTTGTGGGTATATATGGTATGTGTTGTGTGGTTTGCAAGGTAAAGGTGCGATTTACTGTTTGAGGCTATTTATAATGGTGGTTCATGTTGCAAAAAAGGCACAAACCTGTCCAGAAAACCGACATATTTTACAGTTTGTTGTAAAATAATTGATGAGTCCGTTCTCCTGGATTTTCTACATGTGATTAGCTACATTAAAGCACACGTTCTACTTCACATTGCGGGCTCTTTGTCAAACGGCATAACAGTTGAAACAGGCTGATGGCTGGAACACACAAAGATGGCCGACTTGGCCACTCCATTTGCCGTACAGGATACAGTGACGATGCAGTGTTCACATATATGTTATATATATATTCTACATTTACGAAGCAATTATCTTTGAATCTAACGATGATCAGGCATATAACGGGTCCTTAAATGTTTATATCCCCCAATACATTATTCAGTGTCGTTTATTCAAGAAACGTATTATGAACTCAGTCCATCTGTCCGGTTTTGGTTACTCGCTACCAATGAAAATGCTGACGAAAGCTTAGATCGGGTAAATCCTTTCGGGTTGCAATTATTCATTTATAACGGGTATATATCTACATGTACTTGCAGTATATACCAGGATGATTAGAAGTACTTTACAAGCTCTAGACCCATTATTCTGAAAGATCATTGACCGAACAGATTGTCATAACTATGTACATTGGAACCTCTCTCAAACGAACACCCTGGGAGGTCCCCAGGGAGTCCGGTTGAGAGAATTCCATTGTAAATAAGCACTCCATGACAAGCGTTTGTCATTTTAAATCGGGAACAGACACGACGGCGAAATAAATAACAGTGCCGCAACCTGTCTAAATTAAAAACAACAGGGTCCTCATGGTGTCCGGTTTAGACAGGTTCTACTTTGCGCGTGTGCCTGAAAAAAAGAGGAAATAAATATACCCCACATATGAATCGGTATCTGCACGAAATAAGATGCATGTATTTACCGTGTTGACAGCTGCCGACTGAATTACAAAGGAGTACTTTTGAGCATCCCTGTCCCGGTTGGCTGGTTACCCTCTCTACGGACAGCGCAATCCGGTCGTGCTCTCGTGGCGACCTGATAGACAGCCAGCAGGACATTGGCCAGTGCCAGTTCCTATGGCGGGAGACGTTGAAGTCGATGACGCCGATGTATTCGTCCTCCCGCAGTAACACGCTCTGGTAGCACATCAGCTCCATGTTATCTAGGCAAACACATATGAGACATGCGATGTGAATCAGCGTAATTTCATGAAATACCTTTACAAAATTTTAAATATTTTCCGTAAATGGCGTCAAAAGTTGATAATTGTTCAGAGTATATTCCGCATGTACGAAAAATATTGTAAATTTTGTAAACGTATTTAATGAAATTAGGCATATGTCCAAAGATACAAAAGCACATGGCTTTTTTACCAGTTTCGCTTCTGATCAAATAGCACACTCCTGTGCTTGTTAAAAGCATCACGGATGCTGTCTCTGATGGAATGGCGAACAGTGAAGATCCTGATCAGACTGTGCGGATGAACAGGCTGATCTGGATCTAAGATGATCGCAAAAAAGAACAAAAAACGATAAGCTACATTTATCCAGTCAGAGCCCCATATATGTTAACGAACTTGGAGAACCACCCGATAGAAAATACCGAATACATAGTGAAACGATGCACCTTGTATTATTGATATAAAAAATACCGAATACATAGTCAAACGATGCACCTGGTATTATTGATTTAAGAAATACCGAATACATAGTCAAACGATGCAACTTGTATTATTGATATGAAAAATACCGAATACATAGTGAAACGATGCACCTGGTATTATTGATATAAGAAATACCGAATACATAGTGAAACGATGCACCTGGTATTATTGATATACAAAATACCGAATACATAGTGAAACGATGCACCTGCTATCTTTGATATAAGAAATACCGAATACATAGTGAAACGATGCACCAGGTATTATTGATATAAGAAATACCGAATACATAGTGAAACGATGCACCTTGTATTACTGATATAAAAAAATACCGAATACATAGTCAAACGATGCACCTGGTATTATTGATATAAAAAATACCGAATACATAGTCGAACGATGCACCTTGTATTATTGATATAAAAAATACCGAATACTTAATCAAACAATGCACCTTTTACTATTGATATAAACAATACCGAATACATAGTGAAACGATGCACCTGATAGTATTGATATAAAAATACAGATTACATAGTGAAACGATATACCTTGTAATATTGATATAAAAAATACAGAATACATAGTGAAACGATGCACCTGGTATTATTGATATAACAAATACAGATTACATAGTGAAACGATGCACCTGGTATTATTGATATAAAAAATACCGAATACATAGTCAAACGATGCACCTGGTATTATTGATATAAAAATACCGAATACATAGTGAAACGATGAACCTGGTATTCTTGATATAAAAAATAACGAATGCATAGTGAAACGATGCACCTGGTATTATTGATATAAAAACTACCGCATACATTGTCAAACGATGCACCTGATAGTATTGATATAAAGATATACATTACTTTGTGAAACGATGTACCTAGTATTATTGATATAAACAATACAGAATACATAGTGAAACGATGCACCTGATATTATTGATATGAAAATACAGATTACATAGTGAAACGATGCACCTGGTATTATTGATATAAAACATATCGAATACATAGGCAAACGATTCACCTTATTGATTTAAAAAATACCGAATACATAGTGAAACGATGCACCTGGTATTACTGATAAAAAAGTAGAGATTGCATAGTGAAACGATGCACCTGGTATTATTGATATAAAAAATAGAGATTACATAGTGAAACGATGCACCTGGTATTATTGATATAAAAAATACAGATTACATAGTCAAACGATGCACCTGGTATTATTGATATACAAATACAGATTACATAGTCAAACGATGCACCTGGTATTATTGATATAAAAAATAGAGATTACATAGTGAAACGATGCACCTGGTATTATTGATATATAAATACAGATTAAATAGGCAAACGATGGACACGGTATTATCGATATAAAATACAGATTACATAGTCAAACGATGCACCTTGTATTATTGATATGAAAAATACCGAATACATAGTGAAACGATGCACCTGGTATTACTGATAACAAAATAGAGATTGCATAGTGAAACGATGCACCTGGTATTATTGATATAAAAAATACAGATTACATACTCAAACGATGCACCTAGTGTTATTGATATACAAATACTTATTACATAGTGAAACGATGTACCTGGTATTACTGATAAAAAAATACAGATTAAATAGTGAAACGATGCACCTGTTATTATTGATAAAAAAATAGAGATTACATAGTGAAACTATGCACCTGGTATTATTGATATAAAAATACAGATTACATAGTGAAACGATGCACATGGTATTATTGATATAAAATACAGATTACATAGTGAAACGATGCACCTAGTATTATTGATATAACAAATACCGAATACATAGTCAAACGATGCTCCGATATAAAACATACAGAATACATAGTAAACCGATGCACCTGGTGTTGTATTATTGATATAAAAATACAGATTACATAGTCAAACGATGCACCTAGTATTATTGATATACAAATACAGATTAAATAGTGAAACGATGCACCTGGTATTATTGATATAAAAATAAATAGATTACATAGTGAAACGAATGCACCTTGTATTATTGATATATAAAATAAAGATTAAATAGGCAAAACGGATGCACATGGTAGTATCGATATAAAATATAGATTACATAGTCCAAGCGATGCACCTTGTATTATTGATATTGAAAATTACCGAATACAATAGTGAAACGATGCACCTGGTATTACTGATAACAAAATAGAGATTGCATAGTGAAACGATGCACCTGGTATTATTGATATAAAAAATACAGATTACATATTGAAACGATGCACCTGGTGTTATTGATATACAAATACTTATTACATAGTCAAACGATGTACCTGGTATTATTGATATATAAATACAGATTAAATAGTGAAACGATGCACCTGGTATTATTGATAAAAACAATAGAGATTACATAGTGAAACTATGCACCTGGTATTATTGATATAAAAAGACAGATTACATAGTGAAACGATGCACATGGTATTATTGATATAAAATACAGATTACATAGTGAAACGATGCACCTAGTATTATTGATATAAAAAAATACCGAATACATAGTGAAACGATGAACATTGTATTATTGATATAAAAAATACCGAATACATAGTGAAACGATGCACCTGGTATTATTCATATATAATATACCGAATACATAGTGAAACGATGCACTTTGTATTATTGATATAAAAAATACCGAATACATAGTGAAACGATGCACCTGGTATTATTGATATACAAAATACCGAATACATAGTGAAACGATGCACCTGGTATTATTGACATAACAAATACCGAATACATAGTTAAACAATTCACCTGGTATTATTGATATAAAAATACAGATTACCTGGTGAAACGATGCACCTGGTATTATTGATATAACAAATACCGAATACATAGTCAAACGATGCACCGATATAAAACATACAGAATACATAGTAAACCGATGCACCTGGTGTTGTATTATTGACATAAAAATACAGATTACATAGTCAAACGATGCACCTAGTATTATTGATATATATACAATTACAGATTAAATAGTGAAACGATGCACCTGGTATTATTGATATAACAAATAGAGATTACATAGTGAAACGATGCACCTTTGTATTATTGATATATATACAAACACAGATTAAATAGTGAAACGATGCACCTGGTATTATTGATATAACAAATAGAGATTACATAGTGAAACGATGCACCTTGTATTATTGATATATAAATAAAGATTAAATAGGCAAACGATGCACATGGTAGTATCGATATAAAATATAGATTACATAGTCAAACGATGCACCTTGTATTATTGATATGAAAAATACCGAATACATAGTGAAACGATGCACCTGGTATTACTGATAACAAAATAGAGATTGCATAGTGAAACGATGCACCTGGTATTATTGATATAAAAAATACAGATTACATATTCAAACGATGCACCTGGTGTTATTGATATACAAATACTTACATAGTCAAACGATGTACCTGGTATTATTGATATATAAATACAGATTAAATAGTGAAACGATGCACCTGGTATTATTGATAAAAACAATAGAGATTACATAGTGAAACTATGCACCTGGTATTATTGATATAAAAAGACAGATTACATATGAAACGATGCACATGGTATTATTGATATAAAATACAGATTACAGTGAAACGATGCACCTAGTATCATTGATATAAAAAAATACCGAATACATAGTGAAACGATGAACATTGTATTATTGATATAAAAAATACCGAATACATAGTGAAACGATGCACCTGGTATTATTCATATATAATATACCGAATACATAGTGAACCGATGCACTTTGTATTATTGATATAAAAAATACCGAATACATAGTGAAACGATGCACCTGGTATTATTGATAAAACAAATATCGAATACATAGTCAAACGACGTACCTGGTATTATTGATATAAGGAACACCGAATACATAGTGAAACGATGCACCTGGTATTATTGATAAAAAAAATAGAGATTACATTGTGAAACTATGCACCTGGTATTATTGATATAAAAATACAGATTACATAGTGAAACGATGCACATGGTATTATTGATATAAAAAATCAGATTACTAGTGAAACGATGCACATGGTATTATTGATATAAAATACAGATTACATAGTGAAACGAAGCACCTAGTATTATTGATATAAAAAATACAGAATACATAGTGAAACGATGCACCTGATATTATTCATATATAATATACCGAATACGTGAAACGATGCACCTTGTATTATTGATATAAAAAACCGAAATAACATAGTGAAACGATGCACCTGTATTATTGGATAAAACAAATACCGAATACATGTCAACATGTACCTGGTATTATTGATATAAGGAACACCGAATACATAGTCAAACGATGCACCTGGTATTATTGATAAAAAATAAAAAACCGAATACATAGTCAAACGATGCACCTGGTGGTATTGATATAAAAATACCGAATACATAGTGAAACGAATGCACCATGATTGATATACAAAATACCGAATACATACTCAAACGATGCACCGAGAATTAAAAAATACCGAATACATAGTAAAGCGATCACCTGGTGTTGTATTATTGATACATACAGATTACATAGTCAAACGATGCACCTGTTATTATTGATATACAAATACAGATTACATTGTGAAACGATTGCACCTGGTATTATTGATATAAAAAAGAGATTACATAGTGAAAACGATGCACCTGGTATTATTGATATATAAATACAGATTATAGCAAACGATGCACATGTATTATTGATATAAAAATACAGATTCATAGTGAAACGATGCACATGGTATTATTGATATAAAAATACAGATTACATAGTGAAACGATGCACATGGTATTATTGATATAAAATACAGATTACATAGTGAAACGAAGCACCTAGTATTATTGATATAAAAAATACAGAATACATAGTGAAACGATCCACCTGGTATTATTCATATATAATATACCGAATACATAGTGAAACGATGCACCTTGTATTATTGATATAAAAAATACCGAATACATAGTGAAACGATGCACCTGGTATTATTGATAAAACAAATACCGAATACATAGTCAAACGATGTACCTTATATTATTGATATAAGGAACACCGAATACATAGTCAAACGATGCACCTGGTATTATTGATATAAAACATACCGAATACATAGTCAAACGATGCACCTGGTGGTATTGATATAAAAATGCCGAATACATAGTCAAACGATGCACCTGGTGGTATTGATATAAAAATACCGAATACATAGTGAAACGATGCACCATGTATTATTGATATACAAAATACCGAATACATACTCAAACGATGCACCGAGATTAAAAATACCGAATACATAGTAAAGCGATGCACCTGGTGTTGTATTATTGATATAAACATACAGATTACATAGTCAAACGATGCACCTGTTATTATTGATATACAAATACAGATTACATTGTGAAACGATGCACCTGGTATTATTGATATAAAAATACAGATTACATAGTGAAACGATGCACATGGTATTATTGATATAAAATACAGATTACATAGTGAAACGATGCACCTAGTATTATTGATATAACAAATACCGAATACATAGTCAAACGATGCACCGATATAAAACATACAGAATACATAGTAAACCGATGCACCTGGTGTTGTATTATTGATATAAAAATACAGATTACATAGTCAAACGATGCACCTAGTATTATTGATATACAAATACAGATTAAATGGTGAAACGATGCACCTGGTATTATTGATATAACAAATAGAGATTACATAGTGAAACGATGCACCTTGTATTATTGATATATAAATAAAGATTAAATAGGCAAACGATGCACATGGTAGTATCGATATAAAATATAGATTACATAGTCAAGCGATGCACCTTGTATTATTGATATGAAAAATACCGAATACATAGTGAAACGATGCACCTGGTATTACTGATAACAAAATAGAGATTGCATAGTGAAACGATGCACCTGGTATTATTGATATAAAAAATACAGATTACATATTGAAACGATGCACCTGGTGTTATTGATATACAAATACTTATTACATAGTCAAACGATGTACCTGGTATTATTGATATATAAATACAGATTAAATAGTGAAACGATGCACCTGGTATTATTGATAAAAACAATAGAGATTACATAGTGAAACTATGCACCTGGTATTATTGATATAAAAAGACAGATTACATAGTGAAACGATGCACATGGTATTATTGATATAAAATACAGATTACATAGTGAAACGATGCACCTAGTATTATTGATATAAAAAAATACCGAATACATAGTAAACGATGAACATTGTATTATTGATATAAAAACCGAATACATAGTGAAACGATGCACCTGGTATTATTCATATATAATAGAATACATAGTGAAACGATGCACTTTGTATTATTGATATAAAAAAATACCGAATACATAGTGAAACGATGCACCTGGTATTATTGATATACAAAATACCGAATACATAGTGAAACGATGCACCTGTATTATTATAACAAAATACCGAATACAGTTAAACAATTCACCTGGTATTATTGATATAAAAACAGATTACCTGGTGAAACGATGCACCTGGTATTATTGATATAACAAATACCGAATACATAGTCAAACGATGCACCGATATAAAACATACAGAATACATAGTAAACCGATGCACCTGGTGTTGTATTATTGACATAAAAATACAGATTACATAGTCAAACGATGCACCTAGTATTATTGATATATATACAATTACAGATTAAATAGTGAAACGATGCACCTGTATTATTGATACAAAGAGATTACATAGTGAAACGATGCACCTTTGTATTATTGATATATATACAAATACAGATTAAATAGTGAAACGATGCACCTGGTATTATTGATATAACAAATAGAGATTACATAGTGAAACGATGCACCTTGTATTATTGATATATAAATAAAGATTAAATAGGCAAACGATGCACATGGTAGTATCGATATAAAATATAGATTACATAGTCAAACGATGCACCTTGTATTATTGATATGAAAAATACCGATAAATCATAGTGGAAACGATGCACCTGTATTACTGATAACAAAATAGAGATTGCTAGTGTAACGATGCACCTGGTATTATTGATATAAAAAATACAGATTACATATTCAAACGATGCATGGTGTTATTGATATACAAATACTTATTACATAGTCAAACGATGACCTGGTATTATTGATATATAAATACATTAAATAGTGAAACGATGCACCTGGTATTATTGATAAAAACAATTAGAGATTACATAGTGAAACTATGCACCTGGTATTATTGATATAAAAAGACAGATTACATAGTGAAACGATGCACATGGTATTATTGATATAAAATACAGATTACATAGTGAAACGATGCACCTAGTATCATTGATATAAAAAAATACCGAATATAGTGAAACGATGAACATGATTATTGATATAAAAAATACCGAATACATAGTGAAACGATGCACCTGGTATTATTCATATATAATATACCGAATACATAGTGAACCGATGCACTTTGTATTATTGATATAAAAAATACCGAATACATAGTGAAACGATGCACCTGGTATTATTGATAAAACAAATATCGAATACATAGTCAAACGACGTACCTGGTATTATTGATATAAGGAACACCGAATACATAGTGAAACGATGCACCTGGTATTATTGATAAAAAAAATAGAGATTACATTGTGAAACTATGCACCTGGTATTATTGATATAAAAATACAGATTACATAGTGAAACGATGCACATGGTATTATTGATATAAAAATACAGATTACATAGTGAAACGATGCACATGGTATTATTGATATAAAATACAGATTACATAGTGAAACGAAGCACCTAGTATTATTGATATAAAAAATACATCATAGTGAAACGATGCACCTGTATTATTCATATATAATATACCGAATACATAGTGAAACATGCACCTTGTATTGGATATAAAAAATACCGAATACTAGTGAAACGAATGCACCTGGTATTATTGATAAAACAAATCCGAATACATAGTCAAACGATGTACCTGGTATTATTGATAGGAACACCGAATACATAGTCAAACGATGCACCATGTATTATTGATATACAAAATACCGAATACATACTCAAACGATGCACCGAGATTAAAAATACCGAATACATAGTAAAGCGATGCACCTGGTGTTGTATTATTGATATAAACATACAGATTACATAGTCAAACGATGCACCTGTTATTATTGATATACAAATACAGATTACATTGTGAAACGATGCACCTGGTATTATTGATATAAAAAATAGAGATTACATAGTGAAACGATGCACCTGGTATTATTGATATATAAATACAGATTAAATAGGCAAACGATGCACATGGTATTATTGATATAAAAATACAGATTACATAGTGAAACGATGCACATGGTATTATTGATATAAAAATACAGATTACATAGTGAAACGATGCACATGGTATTATTGATATAAAATACAGATTACATAGTGAAACGAAGCACCTAGTATTATTGATATAAAAAATACAGAATACATAGTGAAACGATGCACCTGGTATTATTCATATATAATATACCGAATACATAGTGAAACGATGCACCTTGTATTATTGATATAAAAAATACCGAATACATAGTGAAACGATGCACCTGGTATTATTGATAAAACAAATACCGAATACATAGTCAAACGATGTACCTGGTATTATTGATATAAGGAACACCGAATACATAGTCAAACGATGCACCTGGTATTATTGATATAAAACATACCGAATACATAGTCAAACGATACCTGTGGTATTGATATGCCGAATACAGTCAAACGATGCACCTGGTGGTATTGATATAAAAATACCGAATACATAGTGAAACGATGCACCATGTATTATTGATATACAAAATACCGAATACATACTCAAACGATGCACCGAGATTAAAAATACCGAATACATAGTAAAGCGATGCACCTGGTGTTGTATTATTGATATAAACATACAGATTACATAGTCAAACGATGCACCTGTTATTATTGATATACAAATACAGATTACATTGTGAAACGATGCACCTGGTATTATTGATATAAAAAATAGAGATTACATAGTGAAACGATGCACCTGGTATTATTGATATATAAATACAGATTAAATAGGCAAACGATGCACATGGTATTATCGATATAAAATACAGATTACATAGTCAAACGATGCACCTTGTATTATTGATATGAAAAATACCGAATACATAGTGAAACGATGCACCTGGTATTACTGATAACAAAATAGAGATTGCATAGTGAAACGATACACCGGGTATTATTGATATAAAAAATATAGATTACATATTGAAACGAGGCACCTGGTGTTATTGATATACAAATACTTATTACATAGTCAAACGATGTACCTGGTATTATTGATATAAAAATACAGATTAAATAGTGAAACGATGCACCTGGTATTATTGAACAAAATTTTTTTAGAGATTACATAGTGAACCTATGCACCTTGTATTATTGATATAAAAATACAGATTACATTGTGAAACGATGCACCTTGTATTATTGATAAAAAAAATACAGATTACATAATGAAACTATGCACCTGGTATTATTGATATAAAAATACAGATTACGTAGTGAAACGATGCACATGGTATTATTGATATAAAATACAGATTACATAGTGAAACGACCCACCTAGTATTATTGATATAAAAAATACCGAATACATAGTGAAACGATGCACCTGGTATTATTCATGTATAATATACCGAATACATAGTGAAACGATGCACCTGGTATTATTGATAAAGCAAATACCGAATACATAGTCAAACGATGCACCTGGTATTATTGATATAAAAAATACCGAATAGATAGTCAAACGATGCACCTGGTGGTATTGATATAAAAATACCGAATACATAGTTAAACGATGCACCTGGTATTATTGATATAAAAAATACCGAATAGATAGTCAAACGATGCACCTGGTGGTATTGATATAAAAATACCGAATACATAGTGAAACGATGCACCATGTATTATTGATATACAAAATACCGAATACATAGTCAAACGATGCACCGATATAAAAAATACCGAATACATAGTAAACCGATGCACCTGGTGTTGTATTATTGATATAAAAATACAGAATACATAGTCAAACGATGCACCTGGTATTATTGATATACAAATACAGATTACATTGTGAAACGATTAACCTGGTATTATTGATATAAAAAATAGAGATTACATAGTGAAACGATGCACCTGGTATTTTTGATATATAAATACAGATTAAATAGGCAAACGATGCACATGGTATTATCGATATAAAACACAGATTACATAGTCAAACGATGCACCTTGTATTATTAATATGAAAAATACCGAATACATAGTGAAACGATGCACCTGGTATTACTGATAACAAAATAGAGATTGCATAGTGAAACGATGCACCTGGTATTATTGATATAAAAAATACATATTACATATTGAAACGAGGCACCTGGTGTTATTGATATACAAATACTTATTACATAGTCAAACGAAGTACCTGGTATTATTGATATAAAAATACAGATTAAATAGTGAAACGATGCACCTGGTATTATTGATAAAAAAAATAGAGATTACATAATGAAACTATGCACCTTTTATTATTGATATAAAAATACAGATTAAATAGTGAAACGATGCACCTGTTATTATTGATAAAAAAGATAGAGATTACATAATGAAACTATGCACCTGGTATTATTTATATAAAAATACAGATAACGTAGTTAAACGATGCACATGGTATTATGGATATAAAAATACAGATTACGTAGTGAAACGATGCACATGGTATTATTGATATATAAAATACCGAATATATAGTGAAACGATGCACCTGGTATTATTGATATAAAAAAACCCGAATACATAGTGAAACGATGCACCTGGTATTATTGATATAAAAAACCCCGAATACATAGTCAAACGATGTACCTGGTATTATTGATATAAGGAACACCGAATACATAGTCAAACGATGCACCTGGTATTATTGATATAAAAAAATGTCGAATACATAGTCAAACGATGCACCTGGTGGTATTGATATAAAAATACCGAATACTTAGTGCAACGATGAACATTGTATTATTTATATAAAAAATACTGAATACATAGTGAAACGATGCACCTGGTATTATTGATATAACAAATACCGAATACATAGTCAAATAATGCACCTGGTATTATTGATATAAAAATACAGATTACATAGTGAAACGATGCAACTGGTATTATTGATTTAAAAAATACCGAATACATAGTCAAACGATACACCGATATAAAAAATACCGAATACATAGTAAACCGATGCACCTGGTGTTGTATTATTGATACAAAAAATACCGAATCCTTAGTGAAACGATGCACCTGGTATTATTGATATAAAAAATACCGAATACACAGTGAAACGATGAACCGATATAAAAAATACCGAATACATAGTCAAGCGATGCACCTGGTATTATTGATATAAAAAATACCGAATACATAGTTAAACGATGCACCTGGTAGTATTGATATAAAAAAATAAATACATAGTCAAACGATGCACCTTGTATAATGGTAGTATTGATATAAAAAATACCGAATACATAGTCAAACGATGTACCTGGTAGTATTGATATAAAATATACCGAATACATAGTGAAACGATGCACCTGGTATTATTGATATAAAAAAAATACCGAATACATAGTCAAACGAGGCACCTAGTATTATTGATATAAACAAAACTAATACATAATCAAACAATGCACCTGTTATTATTGATATAAAAAATACCGAATACATTGTCAAACGATGCACCTGGTGGTATTGATATGAAAAAATACGGAATACGTATTCAAACAATGCACCTGGTATTATTGATATTAAAAATACTGAATTCATAGACAAACGATGAACCGATATAAACAATACCGAATACATAGTGAAACGATTCACCTGGTATTATTGATATAAAAAATACCGAATACATAGTCAAACGATGCACCTGGTATTATTGATATAAAACATACTGAATACATAGTGAAACGACGCACCTTGTATTATTGATATAAAAAATGTATTAATGATATAACAAATTCCGAATACATTGTCAAACGATGCACCTGGTATTAGTGATATAAAAATACAGATTACATAGTCAAACGATGCACCTTGTATTATTGATATTAAAAATACCGAATACATAGTGAAACAAGGCACCTGGTATTACTGATACAAAAATAGAGTTTGCATAGTGAAACAATGCACCTGGTATTATTGATATACAAAATACAGATTACATAGTGAAACGATGTAAATGGTGTTATTGATATAAAAATACTTATTATATAGTCAAACGATGTACCTGGTATTATTGATATAAAAATACAGATTACATAGTGAAACTATGCACCTGGTATTATTGATATAAAAATAGATATTACGTAGTGAAACGATGCACATGGTATTATTGATATAAAATACAGATTACATAGTGAAACGATGCACCTAGTATTATTAATATAAAAAAATACCGAATACATAGTCAAGCGATGCACCTGGTATTATTGATATAATAAATACCGAATACATAGTTAAACGATGCACCTGGTAGTATTGATATAAAAAAATAAATACATAGTGAAACGATGCACCTTGTATAATTGATATAAAAAATACCGAATACATAGTCAAACGATGTACCTGGTAGTATTGATATAAAATATACCGAATACATAGTGAAACGATGCACCTGGTATTATTGATATAAAAAACGGATACATAATCAAACGATGCACCTTGTATTATTGATTTAAAAAAAATACCGAATACATAGTCGAACGATGCACCAATATAAAAAATACCGATTACATAGTCAAGCGATGCACCTGGTATTATTGATTTAAAAAATACCGAATACATAGTGAAACGATGCACCTGGTATTATTGATATAAAAAATACCGAATACATAGTGAAACGATGCACCTTGTATTATTGACATAAAAAATACCGAATACATAGTCAAACTATGCACCGATATAAAACAAATATCGAATACATAGTCAAACTAAGAACTTGGTATTATTTATATACAAAATACCGAATACATAGTCAAAAGATGCAACCTGGCATTAATGATATAAAAAATACCAAATACATAGTCGAACGATGCAAATGGTATTATTAATATAAAAAATACCGAATACTTAATGAAACGATGCACCTGGTATTATTGACATAAAAATACCGAATACATAGTCAAACGATGAACCTGGTATTATTTATATACAAAATACCGAATACATAGTGAAACGCTGCACCTGGTGGTAATGACATGAAAAAATACGGAATTCGTAGTCAAACAATGCACCTTGTAATATTGATATTAAAAATAATGAATACATAGTCAAACGATGAACCGATATGAAAAATACCGAATACATAGTGAAACGATGCACCTGGTATTATTGATATCAAAAATACCGAATACATAGTGAAACGATGCACCTTGTATTATTGATATAAAAAATACCGAATACATTGTCAAACGATGCACCTTGTATTATTGATATACAAAATACCGAATACATAGTCAAACGATGCACCTGGTATTATTGATATAAAACATACCGAATACATAGTGAAACGATGCACCTTGTATATTTGAATGAATTGATGCCAACCTTGTATTATTGATATAAAAAATGTATTAATGATGTAAAAAATTCCAAATACATTGTCAAACGATGCACCTGGTATTATTGATATAAAACTACAGATTACATAGTCAAACGATGCACCTTGTATTATTGATATTAAAAATACCGAATACATATTGAAACACGGCACCTGGTATTACTGATGCAAAAATAGAGTTTCCATAGTGAAACAATGCACCTGGTATTATTGATATAAAAATACTTATTATATAGTCAAACGATGTACCTGGTATTATTGATATAAAAATACAGATTACATAGTGAAACTATGCACCTGGTATTATTGATATAAAAATACAGATTACGTAGTGAAACGATGCACATGGTATTATTGATATAAAATACAGATTACATAGTGAAACGATGCACCTAGTATTATAGATATAAAAAAATACCGAATACATAGTCAAGCGATGCACCTGGTATTATTGATATAAAAAATACCGAATACATAGTCAAACGATGCACCTGGTATTATTGATATAAAAAATACCGAATACATAGTCAAACGATGCACCTGGTAGTATTGATATACAATAAATAAATACATAGTCAAACGATGCACCTTGTATAATTGATATAAAAAATACCGAATACATAGTCAAACGATGTACCTGGTAGTATTGATATAAAATATACCGAATACATAGTGAAACGATGCACCTGGTATTATTGATATAAAAAACGGATACATAGTCAAACGATGCACCTTGTATTATTGATATAAAAAAAATACCGAACACATAGTCAAACGATGCACCAATATAAAAAATACCGAATACATAGTCAAGCGATGCACCTGGTATTATTGATGTAAAAATACCTAATACATAGTGAAACGATGCACATGGTATTATTGATATAAAAAATACCGAATACATAGTGAAACGATGCACCTTGTATTATTGACATAAAAAATACCGAATACATAGTCAAACGATGCACCGATATAAAACAAATACCGAATACATAGTGAAACGAAGAATCTGGTATTATTTATATACAAAATACCGAATACATAGTCAAAAGATGCAACCTGGCATTAATGATATAAAAAATACCGAATACATAGTCGATCGATGCACCTGGTATTATTAATATAAAAAATACCGATTACTTAATCAAACGATGCACCCGGTATTATTGACATAAAAAATACCGAATACATAGTCAAACGATGAACCTGGTATAATTTATATGCAAAATACCGAATACATAGTGAAACGCTGCACCTGGTGGTAATGATATGAAAACATACGGAATACGTAGTCAGACAATGCACCTGGTATTTTTGATATTAAAAATACTGAATACATAGTCAAACGATGAACCGATATGAAAAATACCGAATACATAGTGAAACGATGCACTTGGTGTTATTGATATAAAAAATACCGAATACATAGTGAAACGATGCACCTGGTATTATTGATATAAAAAATACCGAATACATTGTCAAACGATGCACCTTGTATTATTGATATAAAAAATACCGAATACATAGTCAAACGATGCACCGATATAAAACAAATATCGAATACATAGTCAAACGATGAACCTATATAAAACAAATACCGAATACATAGTCAAACGATGCACCGATATAAAACAAATACCGAATACATAGTCAAACAATGAACCTGGTATTATTTATATACAAAATATCGAATACATAGTGAAACGATGCACCTTGTGTTATTGATATATACCGAATACATACTGAAGCGATGTACCTTGTATTGATATAAAAAATACCGAATACATAGTCAAACGATGCACCTGGTAGTATTGATATAAACAATACCGAATACATAGTGAAACGATGCACTTGTATTATTGATATAAAAATAAAAAGTACCGAATACATAATCAAACGATGCACCTGGCATTATTGATATTACAAATACAGATTACATAGTACGATGCACCTGGTATTATTGATATTAAAAATACCGAATACGTAGTCAAACGATTCACCTGTTATTATTGATACAAAAAATACCAAATACATTGTCAAACGATGCACCTTGTATTATTGACATAAAAAATATCGAATACATAGTCAAACGATGCACCGATATAAAACAAATACCGAATACATAGTCAAACGATGAACCTGGTATTATTTATATACAAAATACAGAATACATAGTGAAACGCTGCACCTGGTGGCAATGATATGAAAATATACGGAATACGTAGTCAAACAATGCACCTGGTATTATTGATACTAAAAATACTGAATACATAGTCAAACGATGAACCGATATGAAAAATACCGAATATATAGTCAGACGATGCACCTGGTATTATTGATATAACAAATACCGAATACATAGTGAAACGATGCACCTGGAATTAATTGATATAAAAAAAATTTACCGAATATGTCAAACGATGTACCTTGTATTATTGACATAAAAAATACCGTGTACATAGTCAAACGATGCACCGATATAAAACAAATACCGAATATATAGTCAAACGATGAACCGATATAAAACAAATACCGAATACATAGTCTAACGATGCACTGATATGAAAAATACCGAGTACATAGTCAAACGATGCACCTGGTGTTGTATTATTGATATAACAAATACCGAATCCATAGTGAAACGATGCACCTGGTATTATTGATATAAAAAATACCGAATACACAGTGAAACGATGCACCTGGTATTATTGATATCATAAAATACCGAACACCTAGTCATACGATGACCTGGTATTATTTGTATTAGAAATACCGAATACACAGTCAAACGATGCTCCTGGTAGTATTGATATACATAATACCGAATACATAGTGAAACGATGCACCTTGTATTATTGATATAAAAAATACCGAATACATACTGAAACGATGTACCTTGTATTATTGATATAAAAAATACCGAATACATAGTCAAACGATGCACCTGGTAGTATTGATATAAAAAATACCGAATACATAGTGAAACGATGCACTTGGTATTATTGATATAAAAAGTACCGAATACATAATCAAACGATGCACCTGGCATTATTGATATACAAATACAGAATACATAGTGAAACGATGCACCTGGTATTATTGATACAAAAAATACCAAATACATTGTCAAACGATGCACCTTGTATTATTGACATAAAAAATACCGAATACATAGTCAAACGATGCACCGATATAAAACAAATACCGATACATAGTCAAAGAGAACCGTACAAATACCGAATACATATCAAACGATGAACCTGGTATTATTTATATACAAAATACCGAATACATAGTCAAACGATGCACCGATATAATAAATACCGAATACATGGTCAAACGATGCACCTGGTATTATTGACATAAAATCTACCGAATACATAGTGAAACGATGCACCTGGTAGTATTGATATAAAAAAACGGACACATAGTCAAACGATGCACATTGTATTATTGATATAAATAAAATACAGAATACATAGTCAAACGATGCACCTGGTATTATTGATACAAAAAATACCAAATACATTGTCAAACGATGCACCTTGTATTATTGACTTAAAAAATACCGAATACATAGTCAAACGATGCACCGATATAAAACGAATACCGAATACATAGTGAAACGATGAACCTGGTATTATATATATACAAAATACCGAATAAATAGTGAAACGCTTCACCTGGTGGTAATGATATGAAAAAATACGGAATACGTAGTCAAACAATGCACCTGGTATTATTGATATTAAAAATACTGAATACAGAGTCAAACGATGAACCGATATGAAAAATAACGAATACATAGTGAAACGATGCACCTTGTATTATTGATATAAAAAATACCGAATAAATAGTGAAACGATGCACCTGGTATTATTGATATAAAAAACGGATACATAGTCAAACGATGCACCTTGTATTATTGACATAAAAAAAATACCGAACACATAGTCAAACGATGCACCAATATAAAAAATACCGAATACATAGTCAAGCGATGCACCTGGTATTATTGATGTAAAAATACCTAATACATAGTGAAACGATGCACCTGGTATTATTGATATAAAAAATACCGAATACATAGTGAAACGATGCACCTTGTATTATTGACATAAAAAATACCGAATACATAGTCAAACGATGCACCGATATAAAACAAATACCGAATACATAGTGAAACGAAGAATCTGGTATTATTTATATACAAAATTACCGAATACATAGTCAAAAGATGCAACCTGGCATTAATGATATAAAAAATACCGAATACATAGTCGAACGATGCACCTGGTATTATTAATATAAAAAATACCGATTACTTAATCAAACGATGCACCCGGTATTATTGACATAAAAAATACCGAATACATAGTCAAACGATGAACCTGGTATAATTTATATGCAAAATACCGAATACATAGTGAAACGCTGCACCTGGTGGTAATGATATGAAAAAATACGGAATACGTAGTCAGACAATGCACCTGGTATTATTGATATTAAAAATACTGAATACATAGTCAAACGATGAACCGATATGAAAAATACCGAATACATAGTGAAACGATGCACTTGGTGTTATTGATATAAAAAATACCGAATACATAGTGAAACGATGCACCTGGTATTATTAAAAAATACCGAATACATTGTCAAACGATGCACCTTGTATTATTGATATAAAAAATACCGAATACATAGTCAAACGATGCACCGATATAAAACAAATATCGAATACATAGTCAAACGATGAACCTATATAAAACAAATACCGAATACATAGTCAAACGATGCACCGATATAAAACAAATACCGAATACATAGTCAAACAATGAACCTGGTATTATTTATATACAAAATATCGAATACATAGTGAAACGATGCACCTTGTGTTATTGATATAAAAAATACCGAATACATACTGAAGCGATGTACCTTGTATTATTGATATAAAAAAAACCGAATACATAGTCAAACGATGCACCTGGTAGTATTGATATAAACAATACCGAATACATAGTGAAACGATGCACTTGGTATTATTGATATAAAAAGTACCGAATACATAATCAAACGATGCACCTGGCATTATTGATATACAAATACAGATTACATAGTGAAACGATGCACCTGGTATTATTGATATTAAAAATACCGAATACGTAGTCAAACGATTCACCTGTTATTATTGATACAAAAAATACCAAATACATTGTCAAACGATACACCTTGTATTATTGACATAAAAAATATCGAATACATAGTCAAACGATGCACCGATATAAAACAAATACCGAATACATAGTCAAACGATGAACCTGGTATTATTTATATACAAAATACAGAATACATAGTGAAACGCTGCACCTGGTGGCAATGATATGAAAATATACGGAATACGTAGTCAAACAATGCACCTGGTATTATTGATACTAAAAATACTTAATACATAGTCAAACGATGAACCGATATGAAAAATACCGAATATATAGTCAGACGATGCACCTGGTATTATTGATATAACAAATACCGAATACATAGTGAAACGATGCACCTGGTATTATTGATATAAAAAATACCGAATATATTGTCAAACGATGTACCTTGTATTATTGACATAAAAAATACCGAGTACATAGTCAAAAGATGCACCGATATAAAACAAATACCGAATATATAGTCAAACGATGAACCGATATAAAACAAATACCGAATACATAGTCTAACGATGCACTGATATGTAAAATACCGAGTACATAGTCAAACGATGCACCTGGTGTTGTATTATTGATATAACAAATACCGAATCCATAGTGAAACGATGCACCTGGTATTATTGATATAAAAAATACCGAATACACAGTGAAACGATGCACCTTGTATTATTGATATCATAAAATACCGAACACCTAGTCATACGATGACCTGGTATTATTTGTATTAGAAATACCGAATACACAGTCAAACGATGCTCCTGGTAGTATTGATATACATAATACCGAATACATAGTGAAACGATGCACCTTGTATTATTGATATAAAAAATACTGAATACATACTGAAACGATGTACCTTGTATTATTGATATAAAAAATACCGAATACATAGTCAAACGATGCACCTGGTAGTATTGATATAAAAAATACCGAATACATAGTGAAACGATGCACTTGGTATTATTGATATAAAAAGTACCGAATACATAATCAAACGATGCCCCTGGCATTATTGATATACAAATACAGAATACATAGTGAAACGATGCACCTGGTATTATTGATACAAAAAATACCAAATACATTGTCAAACGATGCACCTTGTATTATTGACATAAAAAATAAAGAATACATAGTCAAACGATGCACCGATATAAAACAAATACCGAATACATAGTCAAACGATGAACCGATATAAAACAAATACCGAATACATAGTCAAACGATGAACCTGGTATTATTTATATACAAAATACCGAATACATAGTCAAACGATGCACCGATATAATAAATACCGAATACATGGTCAAACGACGCACCTGGTATTATTGACATAAAATCTACCGAATACATAGTGAAACGATGCACCTGGTAGTATTGATATAAAAAATACCGAATACATTGTCAAACGATGTACCTTGTATTATTGACATAAAAAATACCGAATACATAGTCAAACGATGCACCGATATAAAACAAATACCGAATACATAGTCAAACGATGAACCTGGTATTATTTATATACAAAATACCGAATACATAGTGAAACGCTGCACCTGGTGGTAATGATATGAAAAAATACGGAATACGTAGTCAAACAATGCACCTGGTATTATTTATATGCAAAATACCGAATACATAGTGAAACGATGTACCTTGTATTATTGATATATACCGAATACATAGTCAAACGATGCACCTGGTAGTATTGATATAAACAATACCGAATGCATAGTGAAACGATGCATTTGGTATTATTGATATAAAAAGTACCGAATACTTAATCAAACGATGCACCTGGCATTATTGATATACAAATACAGATTACATAGTGAAACGATGCACCTGGTATTATTGATATAAAAATAGCGAATACATAGTCAAACGATGCACCGATATAAAACAAATACCGAATACATAGTCAAACGATGAACCTGGTATTATTGATACAAAAAATACCAAATACATTGTCAAACGATGCACCTTGTATTATTGACATAAAAAATACCGAATACATAGTCAAACGATGCACCTGGTATTATTGATACAACAAATACCAAATACATTGTCAAACGATGCACCTTGTATTATTGACATAAAAAATACCGAATACATAGTCAAACGATGCACCGATATAAAACAAATACCGAATACATAGTCAAACGATGAACCTGGTATTATTTTTATACAAAATACCGAATACATAGTGAAACGCTGCACCTGGTGGTAATGATATGAAAAAATACGGAATACGTAGTCAAACAATGCACCTGGTATTATTGATATTAAAAATACTGAATACATAGTCAAACGATGAACCGATATGAAAAATACCGAATACATAGTCAAACGATGCACCTGGTATTATTGATATAAAAAATACCGAATACGTAGTGAAACGATGCACCTGGTATTATTGATATAAAATATACCGAACACATTGTCAAACGATGCACCTTGTATTATTGACATAAAAAATACCGAATACATAGTCAAACGATGCACTGATATAAAACAAATACCGAATACATAGTCAAACGATGCACCTGGTAGTATTGATATACAAAATACCGAATACATAGTGAAACGATGCACCTTGTATTATTGATATAAAATATACCGAATACATACTGAAACGATGCACCTGGCATTATTGATATACAAATACAGAAAACATAGTGAAACGATGCACCTGGTATTATTGATATAAAAATATCGAATACATAGTCAAACGATGCACCGATATAATACATACCGAATACATGGTCAAACGATGCACCTGGTATTATTGACATAACATCTACCGAATACATAGTGAAATGATGCACCTGGTAGTATTGATATCAAAAAACGGATTCATAGTCAAACGATGCACATTGTATTATTGATATAAATAAAATACAGAATACATAGTCAAACGATGCACCTGGTATTATTGATACAAAAAATACCAAATACATTGTCAAACGATGCACCTTGTATTATTGACTTAAAAAATACCGAATACATAGTCAAACGATGCACCGATATAAAACGAATACCGAATACATAGTGAAACGATGAACCTGGTATTATATATATACAAAATACCGAATAAATAGTGAAACGCTTCACCTGGTGGTAATGATATGAAAAAATACGGAATACGTAGTCAAACAATGCACCTGGTATTATTGATATTAAAAATACTGAATACATAGTCAAACGATGAACCGATATGAAAAATAACGAATACATAGTGAAACGATGCACCTGGTATTATTGATATAAAAAATACCGAATACATTGTCAAACGATGTACCTTGTATTATTGACATAAAAAATACCGAATACATAGTCAAACGATGCACCGATATAAAACAAATACCGAATACATAGTCAAACGATGAACCTGGTATTATTTATATACAAAATACCGAATACATAGTGAAACGCTGCACCTGGTGGTAATGATATGAAAAAATACGGAATACGTAGTCAAACAATGCACCTGGTATTATTTATATGCAAAATACCGAATACATAGTGAAACGATGTACCTTGTATTATTGATATAAAAAATACCGAATACATAGTCAAACGATGCACCTGGTAGTATTGATATAAACAATACCGAATGCATAGTGAAACGATGCATTTGGTATTATTGATATAAAAAGTACCGAATACTTAATCAAACGATGCACCTGGCATTATTGATATACAAATACAGATTACATAGTGAAACGATGCACCTGGTATTATTGATATAAAAATAGCGAATACATAGTCAAACGATGCACCGATATAAAACAAATACCGAATACATAGTCAAACGATGAACCTGGTATTATTGATACAAAAAATACCAAATACATTGTCAAACGATGCACCTTGTATTATTGACATAAAAAATACCGAATACATAGTCAAACGATGCACCTGGTATTATTGATACAAAAAATACCATATACATTGTCAAACGATGCACCTTGTATTATTGACATAAAAAATACCGAATACATAGTCAAACGATGCACCGATATAAAACAAATACCGAATACATAGTCAAACGATGAACCTGGTATTATTTATATACAAAATACCGAATACATAGTGAAACGCTGCACCTGGTGGTAATGATATGAAAAAATACGGAATACGTAGTCAAACAATGCACCTGGTATTATTGATATTAAAAATACTGAATACATAGTCAAACGATGAACCGATATGAAAAATACCGAATACATAGTCAAACGATGCACCTGGTATTATTGATATAAAAAATACCGAATACGTAGTGAAACGATGCACCTGGTATTATTGATATAAAATATACCGAACACATTGTCAAACGATGCACCTTGTATTATTGACATAAAAAATACCGAATACATAGTCAAACGATGCACTGATATAAAACAAATACCGAATACATAGTCAAACGATGCACCTGGTAGTTATTGATATACAAAATACCGTAATACATAGTGAAACGATGCACCTTGTATTATTGATATAAAATATACCGAATACATACTGAAACGATGCACCTGGCATTATTGATATACAAATACAGAAAACATAGTGAAACGATGCACCTGGTATTATTGATATAAAAATATCGAATACATAGTCAAACGATGCACCGATATAATACATACCGAATACATGGTCAAACGATGCACCTGGTATTATTGACATAACATCTACCGAATACATAGTGAAATGATGCACCTGGTAGTATTGATATCAAAAAACGGATTCATAGTCAAACGATGCACTTTGTATTATTGATATAAACAAAATACAGAATACATAGTCAAACGATGTACCTGGTATTATTGATATAAAAAAACGAATACATAATCAAACTATGCACCTGTTATTATTGATATAAAAAATACCGAATACATAGTCAAACGATGTACGTGGTAGTATTGATATAAAAAATACCGAATACATAGTGAAATGATGCACCTGGTATTATTGATATAAAAAACGGATACATAGTCAAACGATGCACCTTGTATTATTGATATAAAAAAATACCGAATACATAGTCAAACGATGCACCTGGTATTATTGATATAAAAAACGAATAGATAATCAAACGATGCACCTGTTATTATTGACATAAAAAATACCGAATACATAGTCGAACGATGCTCCTGGTGGTATTGATATAAAAAAATACGGAATACATAGTCAAACGATGCACCTGGTAGTATTGCTATTAAAAATACCGAATACATAGTCAAACGATGCACGTGACAGTATTGATATAAAAAAAAAAATACATAGTCAAGCGATGCACCTGGTATTATTGATATAAAAACTACAGAATACATTGTCAAACGATGCACCTGTAGCCGACTTCACCAACATTGCTAAGTATACTTTTCTAGCAAGATGTACTTTGAGGGAGAAAACATTTATTTTTCCCGAAATGCATTATTTCATATAGAACTAACGACTGCATATATTTGATTATTAAAATTATGCATAATTATTATACTGAATTTATTACATTATCACAGCCAAAATTGTTTATATTATTGATGATGAAGCTGCAGTTTTCAGTAATTAAACAAGAATAACATTGATATCTATATATAGTATGCAATATTATCTTTTTTTTTTTTTTTTCAAAGACAAATATGGATGGGTTTCAATCATTTTGAGTATTGAAAATGTGTTTAAAAATGTTTCCAAAATGAATACAATGCTATAATTGAGCTGTCTAGTGAATGTGATTTGTAACAAGCACACTTCTCTGGGAGGAGGTTCCGCATAGTGGCTTGTGCTGACACTAATATGTGCTAACCCATATAATATACTTGCATACATGAGTCTAGTTGCTTTATAATTGAATGTGTCAATCAGGAGTGTAATAAATTTGAAAGACGACTTTATGGATTGTTCTTGGATTCAATGACATATAGGGGTATATATAATTGGGCCGCGTCATGCGAAAACCGGGCTTATTGACAAAACAATCATTTTTCACTTTTTTGCATATTCTGAATACCGCATCTTTTAAAAGTCATATACCACAAAAACTATCACTGTATCTCAATTATTTTTCATGTTACATGTATTTTTGTAACACGTGGTAGAATCGCAAACGACGTTTTAGCTCAATGACGTCGCAATTACGATGTTAACACTAACGGGCGACTTCAACGTCAATAAGAACGTTTAAGCGTAATGGAGTAGTAAACGAATAGGCATGCCATGTAGGTTGATTTTAAGTAGTGTATGTATAATTTTATACTATTAGTGAATAATTGACAAACGACACGTAACCTTGGGCAAAGTCAACATTATCTTGTGTGTACTTTTTGCACAAATACGAACGCCAAAAATATATGAGCCGCGCCATGCAAAACCCGCGCTTAATGACAACATTTTCAGTTTTTACTTTTTCGCGTATTCTGAATTGTACATCTTTTAAAAGCCATATTCCGCCAAAATTATCAATGTATCCCAATTATGTTTCATTTGAGAAGTAGTTTTATGACGCGTGGTAAAAACTTATATGACGTTTTAGATCAATGACGTCGAAATTACGACATTTTTATCAACGGCGTATACATGGGGTGTTGGTCCGGACAAGTCCTATATATTTGTCATCGTTGATCGCATGTCAACCAAATTTGGATATCTCGTAGCCTGGCCAAGTGTCTCCCATTAGGCCAAGACAAAGTATGAAAATAATGTTTATGGCTCGTGTTGCAGTTGCTAATGTAACGTTATGTTTTGGATTGCGGCCCAAGTAACGTAATTTCGTATGAATAAGTTTCAAATAAGGCAGAGTGAGGCGTTTCCCTGTTGTTTGCTGCTGTCTGAAGTAATTTTGGGGAATAATAGCGACATCATTTAACATTTCGTATGCGACGACATATTTTAAAGTAGACAGTAGGCCGCTTATAACATTAACTTTGTGATAAAACACGATACCGGGCAGATTTGGTAGCGTGATACCTTATAATTGTCACCGTGTGTCTTTCTTGAGGATCTCATTACCACCGCCTGGTCTACATTAGTATGCAGTCAAGTGATAAACTGATGATTTAATACTACACAAGCACTTTCGACTACAAAAGCAAGTTTATGACCATCACAATTCCAATTAATATGTTGATGCATTTATTTTAAATTCAATACAAACCCCGGATATTTATGTCATTATATAGCTGCGTGTCTACCTCCATTTATGATAAAATGAGTGGCATTAAATGGCATATCATTCGCTGTATACTGGATATAATTGTTCAAAAGTCTCAATTTACCAAGATAATAGATGGTAATATCGTTGGCATACACTAGGTTGTTCATATTTAAGATTATTTAGGAATCAAAATGCAGTGTAAGCGAAGACTTCGCTGATATGTAGCCAGTTAAATTATGAGTTCACCATTTTGAATTCATAAGGACAACCGACGAAAAAGAGTAAAAATGTCAAAGAACGACAGTTAGGCGACAATGTACAGCGCCTGAAGTATTTCTAAGTCATTGATGCTGCGAGGAACTCGTGCAAGTATCCTTGCTATAATATTTTGTCACGATACCATGGCCATAACGTCAAACATGTATTCACGTCCAATGACGTCATACTATGTGTACCGAGGTACAAGGTATCGCGTCTCATATTAGTGAAAGTTTCAGTAAGTTATCATGTTCCGTTTTCTGTTCACACTTAATGTTAACTAACACCAGTAAACGTAAATGGGAGGGCAAACTGTGAACTTTTACGGCGACGCTAGACAATTTGAAACGTCGTTTTTCCGACGTCGTTTATCGCTTTTCATGACGTTGTCATTAAGCCCGGTTTTCGTATGGCGCGGCCCATATGTACATGTATGTCATAAAGTCACGTATATTAGCTATTAAATACGTGTAGTATGCATATGCTAAACAGTTGAATACAATTCTGCATTCAGGAAACAAATGTGCAAATGATACATGCTTATAGTGTGCTTAGGTCAATAGAATAGCATTGCATGTTGTTAAATTGAGATATAGATATCAGACGATGACGAAAGAGACAGAAACATACAAAACCTGCGGTACAATGCGGCACAATGTGCCTTCGACAAACCTGATTCTGACTGCCCGTGTAAATACTTCGAATGGCATGTAGACATTAGTTCAACTGCATAGTAAATGCATGTTTAATGTGTCTTGTTAGAGGCTATGTCATAGTGTTTAGATGAAATTTTGATATATTGCAGTAGTATATAAGAGTCACAATGATACCACCACCCTCTGAAAGGCACCGGCTAACGCGCGGTGCCCCGCACCGCATGGTGGTATCATTTGTGACTCTTATATACTACTTGGATTTCACCCCACTGTTCGGCGGGTATGTATGAGAAGAATGGACCATATTTTTCATCAACCGCGAGACCATATATTTATGACATGAGAAGATACACCCTATTAGAGATAAGAATCCCTATGCTATACTCAGTATATATAATAACATAATGGTTCGAGTTAAGTGTGCGTGGTTGAAGACAGGTAGTCACGAGAGGTGTCATCGCACCGGTATTTACGAATATTGCAAACATCACCGTGCATGGATGCGAAGAGGTTCCGTTTCGCCTCGTCCATGTCGGCATTGTGGGGTAGGGACCAAAGCCGAGTCATTGCTATGTACACCATGCGGTGGCACTCAGGCTACTCATCGAATGGTTAACAAGGGATTACGTGCTCGCAAGTATTATCGTTTAGTAATAATTCAAATCGGAAAGTGAGTTAGAAAGATAGAATCGATCTGATGTGTAGTTTTTGATAAGTCACGGTGTTTCTACAGCATTAAAACACTGTAAAAAAACATTATCAAACTAATTTTATAAAATTGGAAATTGAACAGAAAAAAACAACTACCAATATTATTAGAGAAAATGGATAATACAATACAATTGGAATTGAAAGTTTATAATGCCTGTGTTGAAGAAGTTTACGAAGAATACGGGCGTTATAGTCCTATATATAAATTCTATAAAATGAAAACACTAGGCGATATCGAATACATGAAATATCAGCGTTATTTATTACGCTCCGATAAAAACGTTGCATTTACAATATTATACCGACAATTATGCGAACTATACAAGAGGCAAATACAAACATTAAGAAGGATAATGTGTATCGGATATGAAACTAGGGTGTATTATATAAAATTGTTAAAACCCAACGATTCGTTTACGAATGTACATTTCTACGATATCGCTTATAAAGATATGTATAGTTATAACCTATATTATTAAATAAAAAAACGAACTTATTATATAAAAAAAAAAAAAAAAAAAAAGTAAATATTTGGGCATTGCACAACACGGTTTTAGCTTAATATATGTAAAATTAACAACAATAATTTGTCTTGGGGGACGCCCCTTGATAAAAAATGAGCGCTCAGTGCACCCGTGCTGACACTTCCAATGTTGCCTAGACTTTCGACACTGGTTCAGCCGAGAGATGGGGGTGTGCAGTACGGGTAGCTACATACACCTCGCTAAGCCAAACAGAAACAGAATAAATGGATGAATGAATGAATGAGAGTGGCTTAGCGGGTGGACCCAGAAGGGTTTTGCTGGCGCGGGTTCGAGCCTCGGTGGGACCTAAAACTTTTTTTTTTTTAAATTGTTAATAATTTACCTAAAATTAATTAATAAATTGTTTACTGCACCAATATAATTAATTTTATAATTAATTTTATAATTAATTTAAAGAAAATTATAAAATTAATTATTTAATAAAAATGTTAATTTCTTCCGACTTTATCTCCAAGTTTTACCCTAAATTTATCCCAATCAGTACACTCAAGCTTGGGCATGGTGGCACGTGCTTTGATTCTAATATCATTTTTTAATTTTTCATATCTCCCCATTTCTTCCACCACGGATTCAAACTCTAAATTTGATATTTTCTTATCGGCCAACGCTTTGGACACTATAACGTCGATGCTATTTTACTTAGACCTGGCGAGAACGGATATTCTATCATGTTTTCTACATTTTGTCTCGAGTTTTCCACCCGACGCCCTAATTACCATACAAAGTATTCCAGATAAAACGGTAATTCCACTCAAAACCCCTGCAAGTGGAACCGTTACAATTGTAGATAGCGTTGCAGCAGTCCCCGCACCACTCATTACAGATAAACTTGCCAGAACCGTACTAGATGCTTCAGCTATGTTCGCCGCGCGCTTATATTTTTTTTAGCGTGTCTTTTTCTATTTCTATGTTCTCTAACTAAAATATCCTGCATAGCGACGATATTATTCAAACTAAAATCTGAACTTCTTTCGTTAATTGGATACAGTGTTGATGGAGTGGTATTGACAATTGGAAGCGGTGATTCGTTCATGATTTTCAATATATTAGTATTTACAAATTAAGTTCAATTAACAATGAGACAATAGTGGAAGAACTCGCTGGGTCAGCGATTTTCGTAACAAAGTTAATAACACTAACTTCGGAAAGTCTAATTAGATCATCACCGGCGAACCAAACCACCGACGAACTATCTCCAGCGAGTTTAGTGACTCCAACCCCCCGTTCTTCCCCATCTACTACAAGATTTATCGTGACCGCGCCCACAGGTTTACCACTAGCATTAACCGAGCAGACCGCCATTCGGAGAAGTGTACCTGGAGCTGTCATGGCGTATCCCCCACATTTATTACTCGCTTTGGCACCGAACGTATATTCAGAGAGCCCCTCAACCAATGGGCCCCGCTTCTCAGCCCCAACGGTTATGACACGTTTTTGCGTTTTCATTGTTTTCAACAATCCGGCAAGCCCCCCGATAGAGGTATGGGCCTCAGCACGAATATTTTCAGAGGCCCCCTCAAGCGCTTTGGTCGCGGCTCTACGAACATGTTTCAGTTTATCGGAAACTTCTGTTATTTTACCGTCTAGTTCGGTAAGTGCCGCTTCTCTGCTGATAGAGTCCTCATAGCGCAACGCATCATAAGCCTCCGTAATGGTCGCCTGGTGGCCTTCTAGGGCTTTTTCAACACCCGACCGGGCTTCTTTTTGAAATTCGGTTATTTTCCCGTCTAGTTCGGCAACCGCCGCTTCTCTGTTGAGAGAGTCCTCTGAGCGCAACACCTCATAAGCCTTCGCAAGGGCCGCCTGGTGGTCTTCTTGGGCTTTCTCAATACCCGTTCGGACCCCCTGAACCCCCAACCGGGTCTCTTTCCGAAATTCAGTTATTTTTCCGTGTAGTTCAGCAACCGCCGCTTCTCTGATGAGAGAGTCCTCTAAGCGCAACACCCCATAAGCCTCCGCAAGGGCCACCTTGTGGTCTTCTCGGACTTTATCAATACCCGTTCGGACCCCCTCAACCCCCCCGGGCCTCCTTTCGAAATTCGGTTATTTTTCCGTCTAGTTCAGTAAGTGCCGCTTCTCTGATGAGAGAGTCCTCTGAGTGCAACGCCCCATAAGCCTCCGCAAGGGCCACCTTGTGATCTTCTCGGACCCCCTCAACCCCAACCGGGTCTCTTTCAGAAATTCGGCTAATTTCCCATCTAGTTCAGTAAGTGTCGCTTCTCTGCTGAGAGAGTCCTCTAAGCGCAATGCATCATAAGCCTCAGCAAGCTCCACCTGGTGGTCTTCTCGGACTTTATCAATACCCAGCCGGGTCTCTTTTCGAAATTTGGTTATTTTCCCGTCTAGTTCAGTAAGTGCCGCTTCTCTGATGAGAGAGTCCTCTAAGCGCAACGCATCATAACCCTCCGTAAGGTCCGCCTGGTGGTCTTCTCGGACTTTATCAATACCCGACCTGGTCTCTTTTCGAAATTTGGTTATTTGTTTTCCTAGTTCGGTAAATGCCGCTTCTCTGATGAGAGAGTCCTCTAACCGCAACGCATCATAAGCCTCCGTAAGGTCCGCCTGGTGGTCTTCTCGGACATTATCAACACCCGTTCGGACTCCCTCAATCCCCAACCGGGCCTCTTTCCGAAATTTGGTTATTTTTTCACCTAGTTCGTTTAGTTCCGTATGCGTTTTTTAACAGCTAGGGCATATTCTCTAAGTTGTGATAGTAGACTCTTCAACTCGTGGATGTGTCTCGATTCCAAAACTTTCATCTCGGGGTGTGGGAAGTCTAAGGTCAGGGTCTCGCCAAAGAAACAGTCGCTGGCGGGCACGGTTTTCAGTTATGTGCTGGGAGTGCCGTCTACCGTGTTGTACGATGTGTTCACCCGATCCAGGTGCACCCCGAGAGTTTTCGTGACGGCGAAGTTTACAGGGGTCGTGCCGACGTGCTCGCCCGGATCAAACACTCCGTCATCGTTGTAAGGGTATGTTATTTTAAATCCTAACAGTGAGCCCAACCCCGGTGAGATCATTAAACGCCTCTCAACGGTCAATGTCGTGAGCCCCGTGGCTTTCGAGATTGCGAGAGTGACTACACCAGGAATCTTCGCCGCGACAAAAGCTTGAAGATCTCTGAAACTCCAAAGACCCTGAGGTACTATAGCATCTGGAGTTCTACGAAATCCTGAGGTATCTGGTGCCTCTATGAGGTAGTTTCCGAAAGCCACAGGGCTTACACCCTCGACTTCTAATGTGAAAAACTCGAACTTTTCAACGTTTTTCCACCCGACCGTGAACGTGATCGATCTAAGGCCTACCCGCCGTTGTCCGCAGCAGTTGTCGATTAACTTTTGAAGTTCACAACTCTTTTGAACATTAGTGATAGTAGCAAACATAATAATATCTTTCAATGGATACCAAAGCATTTAGCTTTAATTCTAATGCAAAGTACGCGGTCGGAGGTAAATACACGCAAAAAGACGTTGTTAACCGCCTTGTACACCCAACCGTAACGGTTAGACCGGAAAGTGGCTTTGCCACCAATTTCCCTAACACGTTTGAGAAATATGTAGTTCCAAAGACTACTAGTCAAGATGTAATACTAAGATGGAATTTTTCCCATATGAACTTCTGGCAGAACCAGCTAAATTTCGCTGTATGGTGCGCAACGGCCGGATGCGGAGTTTCGCATCAAGACCATCTGACATCCAAGAATGTCATGCTCCGAAGTGTCTACAACTTTCACGTGTATTACACAATTAGGAGGATTCTCAAAGAACTAGGTATTCCACTACCTCAAGACAACGGCTGGGATCCCATTTCCAGCACATACGACCGTAAGGCGTTCGAAAGATTGTGTAATGAATTTGGGGTACCAAAATACGCGGACTGGAGACAGAAAGTATACACCCCAACCGACAGTTTAGGGTTAGTTCACCTTAAAGGCTTAGTTAGTGGTGGGCATCTTGATAAAGTTCCCGCATATTTCTCAGGGTTGTGGAGTGCTCGCGGAGCTACCCCACCACCAGTTAGAAAACTGGCAACATGGACTAAATATAATTATAAATTGAAGATGACGTTCGGCGATGAAGTGCTTGGTGGGCTTGCGTGTAAAGACGGTTATTGTCATTGGCTACCTACTAAAGTAGCCCACGTGGAATACCTAGACCTGGGTGATACTTCTCAGATGCGAAATGCTTGGACCACATTTATGTTAGATGAAAGCACTGGATTTACGCAGGGTGGGGTTATTCGTCTCACCGAATCCATTCGCATATACGTATGGGCAATCCTCGCCTCACAGATGCAAACGCGCAGCGCTATACTGGGTACGGGAACGGCCTTTGACGCACAAAACCAGTTCTTGGCGCTTGTCGAGGACGCCATCTCAGCTAAGGTGGACCTCCAGAAGGCGATCCAGAATTATTAAGACGTTTTACAGACTGCCCGCACCCCGGTAGACTACGCATTTGGAATAGGTCTTTATATGGCGCCGAGCAATATGATACTACGAGACGACCCGGTTGACGGTTACAATAATCAGATCGTAGTCGCCACCACCAATCAAGAAATCGGCCGCAACGGGAACGTGAACACTGGTATCCTCAAGCTCCCACCCAAGATGCCCGGGCGCGGAGTTGTAAGTGGAACCGATTTCATAAAACCCCCAATTCATCCAATCGTGACTGGATTGGATACACCCACCCCAATCGTAAATTGGATGCACCATCGAGTCCCCGTAATCCAATCGTAATTGGAACAGGAGTGGAAACACCAATCGAGATTGGAAGCACAACACACGAGGAGGAGTAATTAGCGCTCGTCGTTGCCCTCGTGGCGGTCGGACTACTCGCGCTTTGGTTTTAGGAACTCTCTGGCGGAGAATTGTATGAGACCGGCGATCGCCACGATTAAAGCCCAAACATTATTGGCAAGCCATCCGACTGTTTTTGATAATATAGGTAGCAAGAATGAGAGGAGACCCCCAATCAACCCAGGCAGCGCGGCAGCCAACTTTCCTGCTAATTTAGCCAGGAGACTTGCGAGGGTTTTTAGTTGCTTTTTTACCCATTCCTTGGCTCCGCCGGATGGCGCGGGTGCTGGTGCGGGTGCTGGTGTGGGTGCTGGTGCGGCACCAGCATTGACAGCTACAAATAGAGACGATATAGATAGAATTAGGGTCGATATAATCATGCTGAAAGCTGCGATGATGGTTACTATCGTGACGCCCTTCTCTCTGAACAGAGTGCGAAGACGCTCACCGAGTGTCGTGTCCTCGTGCAGGACCCTCGAGATTGTTTCGTGGCTCCGACTTAATTGGCCGGAAAGTGCATCACTGTTAGTCGAGACAACCTCCAAGCGAGCTTCTCTTTCGTCCCGCAACGACCGCAGGAGTTTGTTGATCCGCTCGGTAGATTCTCTATCGTCACGGACTTCCCCAAGTTTTCTTTCTTCTAGCGCGATATGTTCGTCCAGCACCGTGAGTTTGGAGAGGTTATTGATCAGTTAGCCCCGGACCGTTTGCAGAACCTTATCGAGTCCCAGGAGTTCGCGAAGAGGTAACGGTGGCGTTTATTTCGTTGACCGTGGTTTCCACGGTGTTAATAGCGTCGGTGGCTATACGAGAGACCTCGCTGATATCGCTCGTTTCTATAGCGGCGGCCGTCTTCACCAGCGTTTCATCGGTAGACTGTAGGGTTTTTACCATTTGTTGAGGCAGCTGCGACCGATCCTCGAGCACTCCGAGAGCTCGAGCGAAGAGTACCCCATATCGGTTCAAGGAAGAGGGGCTGAGGAACTGGGTCGGGTCGTTCTTGTACGTCAGCAACTTCCAGCTCTTGCCCCATTTAACCCACAGGTCTCCTTTTTTAGGGCTGCGGAACTCCAACGTGGCATTGATGCCATGTTTAGACACCTCACTCTCCCACCATTTCACCCGAGACTCCGTTTCCGTGAGAGGCGCCAGCTCATCCTTGGAGATCCCAGCAGGAATCTCGGCACCGCCCGCCCATGCCGGAGTTTCGGGTGGGGCCTCCCACATAACCAAAGGCGTAGTTTTGCCTGCGTCTGGACTAAACAAAGATGTGCCTGGATTAACCAAAGGCGTATTTTTGGGTGCGTCTGGATCAATCCAAGGTGCATCAAGAACGCCTGGATTAAATAAATGTGGAATTGGGGGTGCTGGCGTATCTATGAAGGTCGTTTCGTCATAGTTATCGATGTAATCATCGATGTCATCATCATCGCGTAAATCGTCTCTACCGATTTCATCCATGTCAATATCGTAATCAGTCATATTAAAAATTGATTATGTATTAAAGACAAATCCATACGGGTTTAATATAAATTCACTAAAAATATGTCTTCGAGTCAATACGGTCGCAAACTCAATCCATACCGCAGACTGCGTGAGCCCCTCGGGGCAAAAGGCGTGAGACAGAGTGTCGTTATTACGAACAACCCATCGACGATCGACCAGAACCAGCAGCTCTTAGTCCGCTTCCCCAACCTCGGAGCTAACGACGTCATTGTGCCTGGGACTGTTCGCCTCGCTTTCACTATTTCGCTGACGTCGACGGACGCGGACCGAACCGTCGTTCAGAACCTGGGTCGGGCCATCGTCAAGAAGACCATGATAAAGATTTCTGGTAATGAGGTGATGTCGATCGATGACAGCGACGTCTACCATTGTTATCAGGACCTGTGGAAGACGGCGCAAGAGCGCGAAAACGCTGTCTATCAGGGTATTGACACCAGCAGAAATAAGAACGTAACCAAACTTAGAATCGGGGCTGGTAACAAGGCAGATAACAACACGAGTGACAACGCGGTCGCGGGTGCTTACGGCAACCGCTTCTACATCCCGCTCGACTTTGAGTTGCTGGAGAGTCCCATGCCCTACTATCAGAGTGCTTTGGCTGACCGCCTCGAATACGAACTAACGTTCAACGACTACGGCCGAGTTCTCATAGCCACCGACATGTTATCGACGTATACGATCGACAATGTTTCGCTGGAGTACAACATGGTCACGATGCCCGAACTCGCGCGATTGATCAGAACTCAGTACGCCGGGCACGTTGCCATACTTTACGACCCAGTTCTTCGCCATCGCAAGATGACGAAAGACAAAGGCGACACATTGTGGAATATTAATGTCAACGTACCCGCCCGCTCGATGAAAGGTATACTGATGTTGTTCGAGGATGCTCGGTTCGCGTTCGGGGCTAGAAAAACCGACAAATTCTATAACCCCAAAATCACGAAGGTAGAGGTGACAATCGAGGGAGTACCCAATCAACTCTACAGCGCGGGCCTTCGCGCGCACCAGCAGTGGGACGAAGTCAGAAAGCAGTTTGCTGCCGGCTCTAAGCGCTCTCCGGAGGTTGCCGCGGTTGCCAAAGACCTGCAGCTCTCGGCCGTCTCCCTCGCGGAGTTCCTGAATACCAAATACGCGTTATGGCTAGACATGCGAGCTAGCGACGACGACCAAATACACGACAGCGGACGCCAAGTTGAGAACGCTAGCGAGGGTGTGACGATCCAGATAACCAAAGAGGCGGATGGAAATGGCGCATTGAACGTGTATCTATATATAATCACAGACGCACAACTCAACATCGAAGATGGTCGATACGTCTCAGCACTCTACTAAATCTAACGATGTATTAATTAATAATTTTGAAAAAATAAGAAAATTAGCAATCAATACCAATTCACGATTGGAGATGCCCACTCTGCCATAATATGTGGGCAGACAGGATGTGGAAAAATTGCTTCCATCCTCGACTTGCTCGAGGAGTCCTACCGCGATGCCTTTCGTCACATTGTGATCCTATGTCTCACTGTGCGGCACAACGATACTTATCAGCGGCGCCCGTGGATATGGAACGACCCTGAGGTATACGTTATTGACCCCGGTGATAGGCTTCACGATTGGTTGCGTGGTTTATACCAAATATTCCAGGGTGAGCCCACCCTATACGTGATTGACGACTGCTCGGCCAAGGCGGCGATGACCAGAAAGAAGGACATGCTCTCCGAGCTCGCATTTTCTGGCCGCCATGCTAGGCAAAGCGTATGGATATCCACTCAAAAGTACAACGCCGTCCTCAAGGATCTGCGCGAGCAAACGAAATGGGTCGCCCTCTTTCACTGCAAGGACCGAGACTCATTCGATGACTGTCTTCGAGAGAATGACGTTATCCCAACGCGCGAGGAGCGCCTGGAGGTTCGACAGATGCTTTCGGAAACTAAGCACGCCAAGCTTCTGCTAAAGACTGATCAACCAACTGCTTATAACGTTATCAATTAATTTCTTACAAAGTAATAAGCAATTACTTAACGCTCGTTAGTAATTGCCGAGTAAATGTTTAGCAATTGCTGAACAATGCTGAACAAATGCTTAAAAAATGTTGAACAAATGCTGAACAATGGTTAACAATGTTAACAATTTGGTGCTCCGCTGCGAGCTTTGTTGCGAGAATAACGGTGATCATAAGTATCGGGTGGTGCGCTTGGCAATATGTTAAAGTGATGAGACTTGTTAGAATAGTTAAATTAATTTTAAGAAAATTAGCAATAATGAACTGCGACGAACTTCTCGATCAGCTAATGGAAGAAACCTCAACTCCGATTGCCGACACGGTATCTTTCCTGAAAGATAATGAAACATCAACTCCGACAGAGCAATCGGGATCAACTTCTACTCCAACGGCAATTGGTATTGGGTTGAGTGCAACGACTCCGAATGAAAATGAAAACGCGGCGCGACGAGAGCGGCTAGCTGCGCTGGTTGCTGGGGGACAATCGGAGCATTATCTCGGTAGGCGTCTCTCAGTTTTTCAGGTGGATAAGATGTTAGATGCGGAGATCGATAAAATGTATGCGCGATACGAATCTAGGTTAGGTGCGGAGATGACAAAAACTCTTGGATCGGCGGCTATTCATTTGTACGCTACCGCCGTTAGTATACTTTTCCCTATACCAGATACCGCGGGATTGATTGGCGATCTAGAGACTGACCCTTTTATAGGTCACACTCTTAGAACAGCCTGCTGCTCAATTTATCACAAGTTTGGAATGTACTTAGCTCCGCTGACAACCGCGTTGACCACGGGTAAACACTGTCAATTTGGACATATATGCCCACGAACTATAAGCCCTAATATTAATATCATAAATGATGACACAAGACACACCTGCGAGAGTGATGGAACCACAGCAATCGGGGATTGTGGTTCAATCGGAGATTGCTGCAGCTCCACAGGAGCCCTCAACACCCAATCCAGATTGGACGAATCCGGTTGCACGACATAAAAACCCAAAAAGACAGGCAGCTGGGCGGGCGACGGCTGCCACCCGAAAAGTTAAACAAGATAAAATACTCGCCGAGCTTCGAGAGGCTAAACAGTCGTTGCAATCGGGGACGGAGACAGCAAAACATCTGAAGACAGAGCAATCAGGTTCAACAGTGTTAAGTGCAACAACACCCCCAATTCACGAATTGGAAGCACACTCAACACCCAATCGAGGTTGGACGAATCCGATTGAACCCCAATTCACGAATTGGAGTTGGTTTGTTGGTGGTGGTCTGGCAGTTGTTGGTGCCCTGTGTATGTGGAAATACCCCCTATTACACCAATCCTTATCGAGAAAACAACCCCCATCAATTCATCCAAAAACAGTTACGAAAAACCAATCGCAATGGGATGCGCCTCATTTAAACATTGATCACGATCCCTTTTATATGCAATAATTATAATTATCAACAATGGCAAAACAAGATGGTAAAATGATAGTAAATGCGCTTTATCACGCCGTGGTGATATAGGGTTTCAGTATCGGGTATGCTCGACTATCAAAGATGGCCCTAGGAGGGTCCGCTCCTAAATTGGACTTTACTGTGAGAGACGTAGGGCTCGCTACCTTAGATGTAGCGGCCGCAGTTTGGACCCGAGATTATCCAATTAAAGTTGGAATTCTAACTGTTAATATATGGAAATAAAATGGCTTCGATCGGAATAATGATAGGTGGTGCGCTTGTAAACGCATTGGCGTTCAGCGGTAGCAACTTTATATTCTCGAAAATGAGAAGCTCGAACGTGGATGAGGAGCGCAAGCGTCACGATTTAGCTGTAGAACAACTCAATAATGCAAAGGAAGCGTGGTCGAAAAAACGAACCGCCCATCTGGACTGGGTCAATGAAGAGTTTCGCCGCGAGAATCACGCCGCGCAATCTTTCCAGAATGTTGAAGAAGCCAACCGCGAGTACGCGCTGGCATATCCACAGAAAAGTCTAGCGCCGCTGGATCGCGAGCCCTAACTTTTAGATTTCTATGTACCGTCAGAGCCCCAAAAAGATCGCGAGATCGCGTTCATCGTCGTGGGAATGGGTGTGGTGGGTCTAGTCGGCTACTATATTCAATCGAGATTTCAAATTAATTAATAATTTTTACAAAATTAATAATTATTTTAAATATTTTTTTTTATAAATATATATATATATAGAACGATGTCAGTTGACGAACTTTATTTTGCTATGATCGATGTAGGCTACACTGCCCTTAAACACCGTATAACTGGTGCAAAGGGTATGATTCGTCTGGCCCGAGATTCTCTCGAGACGTGGCGCGAGGACGAAAAAGCGGCCACCCTTTTCGCAAAGCGGATGTTAGATTTCTCCACCAATCCTGGGGGATTGGATGAATTAGATTTTCCCAAGTTCCTTCAGAACTTAACCACCAATCGCAATTGTACTTCCAACAAAGGTTTATTATTAACGACGCAGTTACCGGACGATCTGGCGAGGGCATGTTGGAGATTTACCCGCGCCTCGCAGTATTCCGCGTTCGAAATTCGACGTGCCGGTGCCGAACCAAGTTCACCAAGCGGATCTCCTGTTTCTCCCTCACGATCGCGTCGGTCGCAAGACACACAAGTACGCACTGAAAATCGTTGACGTAGCGAGTCGTTATAAGGGGGCTGAGCAGTTGGCCACTAAAGAGTCTAAGGAGGTGGCCGAGGCTCTTTCACGAACATATAAGAGGAGTCCTCTCAAATGGCCGAATCTTCTCCAGGTCGATCCCGGCCGCGAGTTCATGGGCGCGGTCTCTCATATATTGTCTAAGCACGACGTTTCTGTCAGACGCGTCGGCGTCAACATCCACCGGGACCAGGGGATCGTGGAGCGCTTCAATCCAACCCTGGCTGAGAGACTGTTCGGACACCAATACGCCAAAGAACTTGTAGACCCTCATTCGCGATCGACCGAGTGGGTGGCCAGACTGCCCGCCGTGGTCTCCGCACTGAACGGAGAGGGGACCAGATTGATAGGTAAGAAGCCTGTAGATGCTATCAAGTTTAAAAGGGTGACGAGGAAGCCCTCTGCCGTCTCGCGCGGGGGACCCGTTGGTTTAGAGGAGCAACGGCTTCCATCAGATATTGACGTCCGGTACCTCTATCAACCGGGAGAGCTCGAAGGTGGCAGCCGCCGCGCGACTGATCCCGTGTGGTCTCTCAATGTATATCATCTAGATCGATCTATTACCAAACCTGATGAGCCCGTGCTCTACTATTTGGATGATGGGCCATCTAGAGGGTTTGTTCGCGAAGAACTTCTTACGGTGCCTTCTGACACCCAGCTACCCCCGGATCGTCAGAGTCTTTAGTATTCTCTCCTTTTTCAGAGTTTTTTTACCTATCCTATAGGCTCGCTGTGTAACCCGTCTTCCATCACTCTCCTCTTGTCGTAGTACGCCGACAACCCCAACTTCTCCTGCTTGTACGTCTTCATCTCCCCGTTAATCATTCGGAATCCCCTGTTCTCCGCCATATCCCTACCCCCTTCGAGAGCACTCTTGTACCTTCCCCAAGTTAGATCGTTAGATCTCTTCGACATCCCCTTGGCCGAGTGCTTAGATTTTCAATCACCACTCACGTAGTATCACTTGCTACACAGAGCGATGGCTCTATCCCCTTTGAATTCCAGCTTGAACAGTCCTGGAGTTCGGTTGCTCCACACGTCCCACGCCAACCACTCGGTCTTCTCCTTATTGAACTTTCTCTTCATATTCTTTCTCACCACCGCCGCCAGCGTCTTCTCCGACAGCGCGAAGTACATGCTGTCAGTGTCCATCTGTATCAGCTCGAAATCACCGCGATTCACGTACTTGTCCAAGAAGTCGTAGTAGAACTCCAGCATCCGGAGCTTGGCCAACTGGTAGACCGCTATGCCACACTGAAACGGTATGTTGATCACCACTCGAGTCTTCCTGCTCGATATCTCGTAAGCCTCCCTAATCTCCTCCAGGTCTTCGAACCACGCCGACCTCAGTGCCCTGTCGACAGTCTTCTCATATTTCGTATATGTGGTTTTCAGGTGTCTCTCTTGTGCCTCTATCAGCTTGCCACAACACGCGTTTCCAACCAGTTTGAATATCTCCGCCAACACCGCCTTGCTCTTGTCGACGTCCCCCGTCCGTCTGGCAGCGGTGACCTCTTTAACGAACCATTCAAACGGTTTGCCGGGCGTGTAGTCTATCACCCTATGCACCGCCTTGACGATCAGACCGTGCTCCAGATACCACTTTAACAGCGGGGAGTATATGATCATCTTCTTGGCGGACATTGCCCCCACGAGCTTTCTCTGTCCTTCGACTCTTTTCCTCCCGGTCCCGGCCAGTTAGTCCTTCATGTGTTGTGGAACCTCGTTCTCATCGACTTCTCGATTAACAAACAGCGGTGACATTTCCGAGAACTTGTCTCTCAACGTTTCCGGGACCTCTATATCCAACTCCGCAAATCCGAACCACTTTTCACTCCTGACCTTCCTCACGAAACAGTCTATATACGACTGTCTTTCCGGGTCGTCACACGCCCATATCGTCTCCTCCCCGCACGGCATGTCTTTCGACAGGGTAGACAGGTACAGCGCATTGGCGTCGTACCCCATCACCGCCTGGCATATCTTCTCCTCCCGACTACCTACCTGACCCCTGATCGTCGACCTGCCAGCCTCTGCGTATCTGGAGAACACTATTGACGGACCACCGACCAATCCCTGCTTTATCATCTCGTGGAGTATGTCTACGCCTCTTCCCCTGTAGAACTCAGTCATTTTAGTCAGAGCCTCCAGGAACGGTCCTACATCTAAGTCGTTGTAGTGTTGCAACCATTCCTTGAACGTCTTCATCCCCTTTTCTCGGAATACCTTCTTACACTCTTTCCACTCGGACAACGACAGTAGGAACTCACACTTCAACTTCGAGTACCACTCGGGATAGTCGGGCAATCCCGGATGGTCGAGCTTGTCCGCGCTATCGAACCACTCGTACGGGAAGTGAGACTTTACCGTTTTACAGTCGTACGCCTTAGCCCACCGGTCGTACTTGGTGCCGGGTCCTAGATACTGGATGATGTCGAGAAATCTAAACTCCGGGGTAAACAGAAACATCGTCGTGCTGGCTCTCTTTCCGACCATCACCTTATTCACGGTGGCCGCCAACTTCTCTACAAAGTACTGCTTGATGAGGTTCAGGTCGTACCTGCTACAGTTGAACCCCACCACCGGGACTTGGTCAATCCAAGAGATAATCTTTGCTTGTTGAGACTTCGATAACATATCTATGTCGGCCGGCAGATACTTCTTCCTAACCCCCTCCCTGATTGCCTTGCCTCTCATCTGCAGCTCGGTCACGAACTTCTCGACTAGCGTGTCGGGATCTCGTTCGCATATGTGTGTGATCCCTGCATGCATCGTATCCCCCAACGACACCGATATAGGAACGTGCTCGACCTCGAAGGTCAGGTCTTTGGTGGGTCGGGTGGTTTTTGACTTCTCGAAATACGCCTCGACGTCGTAGACTATCTGGTGAGGGTACAGAGTCGTCGCCTCCTCGCGCGGTGGTGGTGGATAGTGGGGATTCCCCTCATTCAACCACTCACACTCCCACATCACCACCAGCTCGTAACCCGCCTCCCTTATCTTGGCGTCTTGGATTTTCGTCCTCCAGTACAACGATCTCGCGTGACCTCTCCTGCAATGCGTCGGACACCCGTGCCAGTTACATCCGTGAAACTGAGACACGGTCTCGGTCTCGTGACAAAAACCGTCGACCGGATCGCCAGCCACCCACCTCTCTCCACCGTGACCGCATCTCGCGTAATGTATGTGCTTTCCCACCCTCTCTTCTTCTCTATTCAACCATTGAATCGACCTCTCGCTCACTGACCCCTTGGGATAGAACGCCTTCTCGTAGGCCGACTGTGGTCTCTCTACCCTCTTACCTGGACATGTCACACGGTCTTCCCCCACACCCATGCAGGTTGGTCGCGTGCCTGTGCATGTTACAACGACTTTGTGAACCGTTGTTGACATCCGGTGAACCCGTACTCGTTGGTCATCTTGCGGAGGTTCGTTATGAGGAAAGAGTGACCTCCAAACATTCCTATCGTCATGATCTTCTCCCCAACCACGTCGTAAGTTGCCGGAACCTGCATGAGGTACCACACTCCTTCGTCGGTGGGCTCGTAAACGCGAATGCCCATCTTGAATGCTCTTCGACCTTCTTAATATCTTCCAGGGGAATTCCCTTACTATCCGGTCCGTTATCGTGACCGAGATATTCGCGAGCCATAGCTCGTGCCTTCTTACAACATCGGTCTGGTCTCCCTCCACGGTGGATGGCTATGCACCTAAACAGACACAAGTAGTCGTCGTATGTGTCGACGGAATACATTCCCTTTTTCTGTCTTAACAAGTCTGGGAGTTTTCCCGCTCCCATGAGAAGTTGTTGTCTATCAACTTTGTCGATGTCCATTCGACCTTTCTCTCTATCGGTTATCCAACTCTCCGCTTTGGAAATCTCGTTTATCCACGGACTGCCCTTTGATTGTTTGTGATAGATCATCGTTTCGTCGTTCTCGATGTTCCTAATACGATACGAGCACGAATACCTCAGATAACACGCCGTGGTCATCTCTGGGCGAATTTTATTCATTATGCGATTAGCGATCTCCCCATCTACCCCCCTCTCGAAAGTCCATACTATCTTCCTCCTACCCCTATTAACAGTTTCCCTAGCTTCGGCTTCTTCGGCGAGAATCCTGGGACCCTCCTCCTCTTAGGAGGTCTCCCCACCAACGCTTGATAAATCTTATTGTAGTGCGCCTTGTATAGGGGTTTTCTACGTGCGCTGGGATCTTCTTTTACACGCTGCGCGTAAGCGGTGGCACGCAGACTGGCCGTCGTCTCGTTCTCCAATTTCTCGGAGCGTTTTTCGGGGTCGGCGGGCAGTCGTCCGGTCGAAACCGCACGCCGCAGCCTCTCCTCGTAGACGATGGCTCGCGCGTCACTTATCCTATCTGCTATATCTTCTTGACTCTCAAACCTCTTAGGGAAATTCCCCAACTCTTAGCTTGCTCTCTCATTTGGTTTATGGTAGGCATTATACTGAGTATAACCAATAGATTTTTTATCTTCAATAGGGTGTAAGTTTATGTTTTATTTGTAATAACTGTATGACAGATTGTTGTAATATACTTAGTATAACTTATGGATAACTTGTCTTTAATAGGGTTTCAGTTTATATTTGTGACAGATTGCTGTATTTATACTAAGTATAACTTATGTATTTCTTATCTTTAATAGGGTGTCAGTTGTTATTTTATTCGTAATAAATGTATGACAGATTGTTGTATATATATACTGAGTATAACATAGGGATTCTTATCTCTAATAGGGTGTATCTTCTCATGTCATAAATATATGGTCTCGCGGTTGATGAAAAATATGGTCCATTCTTCTCATACATACCCGCCGAACAGTGGGGGGAAATCCAAGTAGTATATAAGAGTCACAAATGATACCACCATGCGGTGGGGGGCACCGAGCGTTAGCCGGTGCCTTTCAGAGGGTGGTGGTATCATTGTGACTCTTATATACTACTATTGCATAATAGGTTGTAGGGATACGTTTATCATTTTGGGGGATGTCAACGCATATTGATGGTCATATGAATGTGTGTGGCAACACATAGTAACACATCAGTTTGTGTATTATAAATAATGTTGAATATCACAGAATGGCTTTGTCTGACTACATACATTCTAATATACCAATATCTGTCTGTGACAAATGTGGCTGAAAGTATCAATAACTTCTGGTAAGCTGTATATGTCCTCCAAGTTCATGTATATAATTATATAACTGATGGTCATAAATTAGTCTACAATGCATGCAATTTAGTATATATATATATATATATATATATATATATATATATATATATATATATATATATATATATATATATATATATATATATATATATATTGTTGACTCATTAATGACAATCAGTTATATAATTATATACATGAACTTGAAGGACATATACAGCTTTCCAGAAGTTATTGATACTTTCAGCCACATTTGTCACATACTAGTATTCATTTTGGCACATTGTGAAATGCGTAGACTACATTTAAGTGATGTTCTTGAAAAATTTAAATATGTAATGATGGTGTTATCTGCATGTTATGCCTGTATATGTCAATCTGAACTATCAAAAGTTGATTACAAACCTACATCGTTTTTGCTTTTTGGTAGTTTGACAGAACAGGTGTAGAATAACACATATGAAACACTGAATGTTTGAAACATATTCGAGAGAGACCGTATTTTATGAATGCGTACATAACAACTATATGAAGACAGTGGGTGTATTTACAGAGCACATGCATGGTTTTAGAAAGATCATGCACATTAACGTTCTTTGTTTACATGAAAATTATAAAATGGTCTATCAACCTTACAGGTTATCAAATGTTACTAATACATCCTGGTTTAATATTAACTTGCAATGCCTCACTTTCAAAATACAATATTGTAATGGGTGCCTCTCTAATGATATTGTTCACTAATGGAGCAATATATCTACATGTTTAAGCAATGGCCATGGTACATGCACGGATGTGCACTTACACTGGTAATGGATGATGGCCATACACATTGGAACACACACGTTGTCGTATGACACATAGTGTATTTCAGTAGTTATATGCCTTACCGAGATGCAGATATTTGCTTGTCCTCTCTGGTTGTTACCATATCAGCAAGTTATGCACTTTTACTATATACATGTTTTACAAGTACAAGTGCCAACTACGAATTTGAGTCCTGTTCCTGCTGATGACTGTGAATGGGTTATGAGAAGAATACTGTAATGCTCAATAAATACTATGTACATTATGTGGAACCGGGATATGTATTATACCAGTTTCATCGGTTCCAATACATAATTTTATTATTATGTCGAACAAACTAATTCACTTGCATGCCTGCCATCTTGAAAATATACAAAGTATGTGTCTAGTTTTATTCCAACTTAGATTGCTGGCATTGGTAAGACAGCTATCTTAATGTCCCATAGTGTGTATCGTGCCATACATGGAATAATATGTGCTACAAACCATTCATTCAGCAAGTATGGTACAAAAAATATATGTTCTATATCCAGTGTGCAAATTAGTAACTACTATTATTCAAAGTAATTATATTTGTTTATTTATTTTATTTAATTGTTTTTAACGGCCACACTACAGCTAATAAGTGTATGTATCGGAGAAGTTAGTATTGGAATACACGCCATAGTAATCATGATAATTGTCATCGCTGCATATATATGAAATGGACATATATAGAAGAACACACATGCATTCTGTATTTGAAATGTGTGTGGATAACTAATATTATAAGTTTTAGTAGCTACACATTCATAAGTAGCTGGCAGTGAATAAAATAATAAAACGTATTGCATGTCAAATGGCTATTGTAAATTTAGTGGGATTCTACGAAACTGAATGTTAGCTCCGGTTGATTTTGACATCTTGGAAAATGGCGCATGCTATGCTGTCTCGCCGGTACGGTTTCGCGTCAGAATTTAAGGTATTCTTCGGGCATTTGTAGCGAAAATTTGATGTTAACAATACTTGTTTAACCATTGCATCATCTGCTGTAGACATTATGTAATCAGAATATGGGCATGGAACATATCTTGCAAACACTATTGAGTACCATTATCACTGATACAATTAAAAGACACTGTTAGAGAAGTAAATGTGAAGTGGACGGTCAGACGGACGAACACTCGGACACACTGTACATGAAGTGTGTTCGGATAGCTATTAGTAGTGCCTAAGTAGTTACATATGCATTTAAGCCGTTTATAAGTAAATGATAGTGCATAACATAAATGAAATTCATTACATGTTAAGTTCCCATTGTAAACTTTGTGGGTGGGGAATGGTGAAAATACTTTGTAATTAACATTGTATCATTGGCTCTACTGTAAACATCAGATAATCGACTTATATGCAATGAACATATCTAATAAGCATTACTATGTACCACACAGAAAATACAAAGGTATCATACTTTATTTGAGTTATTTAGGTAGATGTTTTCTCATGAAAATCAGTGGGTGGGGTAATAAAACATGCAACATTCTTCATCCGAGTTGTAAGTATTATTTAATTGAACTTTATTCCATTGTATAGTTATGAACACATCTGCATGATAACAATTAGTCGAATTTCAATGAAAATTGCCATTTTTCACAATTGCAAAAGGTCCGAGGGATGTATGCTTCAAAATGGTGCCAAACATTCATCCAACTGGTTACAGAGCGTATACATACGGCATAACAATCGTCATTGAATGTCGTTTCAGAAAAGATATGTCTGCAAAAACAACCAGTGGGGAGGGTTCCCATTTCTGGCTGACGGCCTAATAGATACTCACAATGCGACATTAAAAAGGCGTGTCCGGAGTTCACAGCCAGCGACAGCATAGCAACGGGGTACAGCACTGCTATATACGCGTACATGTTGTAGAGGGTTCCTCCCACGATGTACCGTACACAAGTCACACACAATACTGAACTAGTGACGTTGGAGTAAAGTCAAATGTACAGAGAATGCATATTCGTCAACTCGGTGTGTATGCGCGTGTGATTATCCAAGGGTCTAAATTTAAAAAAAAACATGGGCTTGTTTAACTAAACTGTGCAAAAATACTACTGTACAATGATTTATATGAATTTTCAGATTAGAATGGTTATTTATTGCTACCACCGTCCGCCTACATGCAGGCCCTTGGCTAACAATAGGAACATTGCACGCATCGACGCAGTTAGGTCAATGCCGACACCGTTCTGAACCTGCCTCATGTCACTTCTTGTTGTATTGGATACAAAGAGCTAAGAATATGACAGATAAACTATTAAATAATATTTAGTGCAATATGTTCCAAGAATTGTTTACAATGTTATATCCGCTATACTGATAGTTAGCCGAAGTATAAATTTTGTATGGTTTCAGACAATAAATGTTCCCAGTCGTGTAATAATTTTTACATATAAAATGGTCAACAGAGTACACAGTCAAATGGGTGACAATAACTGCACACACACGATGTACCATATTATGTTGTACGTATGGTATAATGCTGATACCATAAATGTATTGCTAGCAGACTAGATGTGGTGGGTCTGTCATAAATGTAATTATAACTGTACGGTAACAATATCATGCTCAGATATAGTTTATACATGCATCCCAGCACTCTCAGGAAGCAGATATATTTGAAATCAATGCTAGTTTTCTGTGAAGTATGTCCTTAAGATTGCATCACATAGTATTAAACGATATTGGTTATAGCTCAGCTTTCATTCTCCCACAACACAGTTTATGTCTGTGCTTATTGTGTTACATTGTGAGAATGTGCTGCCACTAGAAATTTAGTATGAATTCATATCTTGTTTGCCTCACATTTATAGAACGCCAAATCTACATAAACTCAAATAAGTATTGCTAGCTCTAAATAATAGCATTAAATATTTAGAGTTAGCATTAAATAATTAGAGCTAACATTAAATATTTGAGTGTATGTAGATTTGGCGTTCCTGGAACCCCGAATCTACATAAACTCAAATAATTATTGCTAGCATTACATATTTAGAGCTAGCTCCAAATGATTTAGAGAGCTCTTCAAATGATTTGGAACTAGCTCTAAATATTTAATGACAGCTCTAAGTATTATTACCTAAGACCCCGAACGTGTGCCCAGACCGACGAACACACGGGATAACACTATATATATCCTTCTTCCATTATTGTTTGTTTGTTTGTTTGTTGGGGTTTAACGGCCTATCAACCGCTAAGGTCATGTAAGGCCGGGTCAATGGGTTTAGTACTAAATCTCATATATTACCTGTACAAGTACATGTTCAAGTACACATTTACAAGTGGGGGGATGGGGGGGGAATCCCAAAGTCAGAACTGAATATTTACAATCAAAAAACTATATATTCAGCCCTGAAATCAGAATAATCCTGGTCTGATGCCAGGTCCTCGCCAAACCAGAATCACTTGGCCCCCTCCCAAAAGCAGTAGGATCAGTAATAATCTGACTACTTTTATAATGGGAAGCATAGTCATCACTCATGTAAGATACTCGACATATTATAATGGAAAATAAGGAAACAATATCTGGGAATGTGTGTATTGTGACAGAAAATTACAATATCTTCCCAGTAATGACATCTGGGCCGTTTCACTAAACTTCGTAAGACTAAAATGTTCGTAAGTGCAAATTTAGGATCGTCTGGAAATTTCAATTGATGGATTTACATTTACTGAATATATGCAGCCTATGTTCAATAAATTTAAATCCAATAATTGTAACACAAAAACAAGGTTAATGTGAAATTTACAGACTATCATAATTTTGCACTTACGAACATTTTAGACGTATGGAGTTTAGTGAAACGGCCCCCAGGTGTGAATCCGTGAATCACTGGCACAGTATGAATCACGGTAGGGATGAGTTCGACGTCAACATATGAGACAAGCCATGTTATTTTGTACCTAAGATATTGTGCACACTTTTTCATAATAAATGATGTCAAAAGTTGACGAAATTACCACAGCAAATGTGTAATTGATATGACAATTTCACGAACTTTAGACGTCATTTATGGAAATATCATACATTTTGTAAATATGTTCATGACATGTCGCACATCTTCTTAGGTTGACAAATATCTCATAATGCGAACACTCCCACAGTGATCGGACATAAATAGCATAATTATGTCACATTTTACTTCAAGCACTTTAGATCTACAGTTTGTTTGTTTGTTTATTAGTGTTTAACGGCCTATTAACAGCTAAGGTCATGTAAGGCCGTGCAAACGGATTCGATCCCATTTTAACCTGCTGCATTGGGTGGGGGGGGGGGGGTCCCAAAATCAGAACGGAATATTTACATCGAGAACAAATATATTCAGCCCTGACATTATTAGATCTACAGAGACAATCTTACAGAAGGGATGATTTAATAGTATATTTATTAAACTTATGATTTCATAAGAAGAGATGCTATAGAATACTGTTTATTGTATAAGCGCAGCAACATACATTGAAGCTGAACTGATATACATGTATTAACATGTTTCTGTAGCTGTCTCATCCACGTATGATTTAAACTATAGTTTTGTTTATTAATATTGAGATTTTATTTATTTATTTATTTAACAGTGTATGCCACTTTAGGCCGGGTTAACAGGGTCCAATCCCGTATTTCGCCGGAACAGATCGGGGGATACGCTATCGTATTAGTAATAGTGATAGTTCATATATTGAAGTTTTAATAAATTAATTTCGTAGCGAGCGATAAATAAATTTATTAAAAAATCAATATGTGAACTATAACGTACGTATTGTTTACCAGCCCACTCGCGAAGCTCCGCCCCTAAACGTGATATTGTATCACTATACCAGCATGTGATTGGCGATGTGAAACGAAGTGACCGCGTTTGTGGGCGAATATGCTTTGCGTCTCAGTGAACTGATGACACAAGGCGTAAAATATGTTCTAAATATAGCTGCTGAATATTTAATGATTAATTTAATAGATATTGGCGAAAGTGTCGCAATATGCGATTAATTGAGACGAAATGCTGTTCTTTCATTGGTCAAGAAACTAGGGTAAACAATACTGAGTCTTAAATATAATAAACCCACTCTTTCGTTTGTGGTTTATTAAGTATCGTTCAACATATATTACTGCAGAAAGCCATAAGTCTGATTGTGTTAGATTTTCATTGACCTTACATTGTTTTGTTGTTTACAAAGTCTATTTATCGTTATAAAAAGTATTGTTTGTTTTCAAGGTATTTTCATAGTGTAAGAAAAGTGTTGCATGCACATTGTATTTATATACAGTATTATTTTGTTTGTACGAAGTTAGCACACTGCAAAAGCCCATTTTATGAAATAATGCGAATTTCAAAATACATGTATTTGATGTCAGTTCGATAACAAGCCAGGAAAACAATGGAAGATATCCAACAACACTATTATATCGTCAATTCACTGTATATGTATCACTTATAATCCACCCGATCTAACAGCAGCAATTACTGAACCTTATAAAGTGGCCAACGTTACACAACACAGTGTATCTCTTCCTTGTTCTCGATATCAATAAACGTGTAATGGTATATCCCATTTGAAATTAAAATGCACGTGTTTCGGTGTAATAAATTTTACACAACTTATAGCTGTCGTGTGTATGATACATTGAACATTAAAGAAAATGCAGAACAAAATACCAAACCGTGGAACCTCTGTAAACCGGACAGCCTTCCCAGGCTGTCCGGTTTAGAGCGGTTCCACTATAATTCAGCCATGTGAGCACAAAAGATGTCTGCGTGTTTTAGATCATAAACCGACAATATAATTATAACAAAACATCAAGTGTTTCTGGCTTATATGCACATATATGTCGATACACATGTAGATATACATGTTGTTCTTTTCTCAAACCCATATTCCACAGAACTAACCTAAAAATAAAAGTATGGAAAGTATAATATAACATTTGATTCATTCAGAAAAAGGCATGTGTTACTGACTGTGTAAAAGGGTTTTCCTATTTTATTAGATTTAATATTACAGGTGTAGAATATCTAATTATCTACACAGTCTGAGGTTGTAAAGGCATGAAATAACCGTATATAGTTGATGTAGCAGATGGCAGGCGGTAAACGCTGGGTATTAACGTAAACGTGACGCTCAATATTGAAAATCTGGGACAAATTTGATAAAATGTCGCTTTAAGGTAAAGGGCACAACTTTAAAAGATAACGTTTCTATGTGACTTGATGCTTGCGTGCTGATGACATTGCAACTTATATTCATGTTATTTCATTCGTCATTTGTATGTATTACATTTGAAATCTGCTTGTTGTAATTGTATTTGTCTTTCAAACATGTCCATTCTGCTGATTGCTTTGTTCATTCGTCTTATTTACATTACAATTATTGATACGTCCTTATTCGTGTCCCTATTTTATTGCACTAAGCATTTGCAATAGAAATTAAGAACAAAGCACTTAGCACTTTGAATAAGGCCGAAAGCAGTAAGGAAAAAGCCGCGGGAAGTAAGCATCAAGCTACAGTCCTAAAGCGGAAAGCCACAAGCAGAAAGCATCAAGCTACAAGCAGAATGATGCAAGCAATATATGGGTTAGTAGTGCGTCATTATGACGTCAGATGGCACTGCTGTCCGCTCAAGTAATTCTCCCTCTAATAAAGTATAGTCCGACATCTGATTGGCTGTTCAAGTCACACCTCCAATGCCGGTGATGATGCAAGATTTCACCCACAAATTATCACAGTATAGGTTAGAAGACACCAAATAGTTTTACTATTTACTTTAACCGAATCCCATCAAATAAGGCCAGGCTCTCCTACTTTCACTATTTGTAAGGATGTTGTGGGACCTACTTGTACATAACCTGCAGTCGGTCTGTACTGGTTCAACATGAGTTAAACAATAGGTTCACTTACTCCTAAGAAAGAAAAATCCAACCTCGTCATGTCCCCCAATATTGTTTAGATTTGTATTGGCCACGGAAACTCTGTTTACATCACATGACCAACACCCCCACATGTACCTTAAGTGAAACTGGGTAGTAATGGATCAAGATTTGCAGTGACCTCAAAACACCCGTACGATTTTGTTCATACTGGACTACTATTACCCCCTTGACGATTTCGCACCATTTATTATTCTCTAATCTATATTAACTAAATTACATACGTATGTAAGGTGTTTGACTTACTAATGTGTTTTATTCATACATGTATCCTCATAATTAAATTACATATGTACGTAATTGAAAACAATCACATTTTTATAGTAAGTTACACATATGGTAACTTATACAGGTTGACTGTCAAACTGGCCCGTTACCGATGCAAACCAATAACCGGCAGGGATCAGACTAAGGTGGCCCACCACCATTGATTTTCCCTAAAACACTAACCCGTTACCACACATTTTGCTATTCTCTGCTACTTTCATTTTTATTTTGGATGTTGTGGGACCTATTTTCCAATAACCTGCACTTATTCTGCTCTGGATCTTGACTAATTAAAATATAGATTTAATTATTATTGAAGCTGGGTCCTATCTAGTAGGTCCAAATTTTTCATTATGGAAATTAAATAAGTGTATAATTGCAACTAGTCCACCACTTTTAAAAAATACGAGTGCCAGCTACACAGATATAATTATTTAGTAATCTTTAATGTATTCGTAGAGATTCGCGGTGGTATCAAGCTAGTTCCATATGCAGATGATGCAGTATTTTTAAATTATTTATATCAATTAAATGCTGAATAATTTTTTTTATCGACATATAAAGTATGAAATTGCAAATCAAAAAATAAATAAATCGAATAAATAGTTGCTTCTGTTATCATTTTAAGGAAACACGGTTATCGCCCCTGATATCAAACTGGCATTTCGTGTTCGATATAAAAAGTAAAATAATGTAAATTAGTACGTCTGGTAATGGTATATCAACGTTCATTTTGCCAGAAAAATGTCAGATTGAAAGAATAAAGAAAAACGTGTCTCCCTATATTATAACCTGGCATGTAGCACTCTAGGTTTAAGGTTAGAGAAATTGACACCAGTTTTAGCACATTTGAAGCATTTAAAAGAAAACACTGAGCCTGTTGGTCAAGAGATGTAAACAGAGTTTCCGTGGCCAAATAATGTAAACAATATTGGGGGACATGCATGGGCGGATTCAGGGGGTGGGGGGCGGACTCGGCGCGCCCCCCTAAAATTCGCCGAGTAAAGATGTTTTACAAGTCACAATGCACATTTCTACGTTCGCATAATGAATTTATTGTTTATTGTGTAGCCCAATAAACTTGCAGCAGCAGCAGCAGCAGAGCACAGCAGCAGCACAGCACAGCAGCAGCAGCAGCAGAGCAGCAGAGCACAGCAGCAGCAGCAGCAGCAGCAGCAGCAGCAGCAGCAGCGCAGCACGCATGAGCAGCAGCGCGAGCAGCAGCAGGCACAGCACGCAGCAGCAGAGCAGCAGCCAGAGCAGAGAGCAGCAGAGCAGAAGCAGCAGCAGCGCACAACAGCAGCAGCAAGACAGACAGCAAGCAGCAGCAGCTAGCAGCAGCACAGCAGCAGCAGCAGCGCAGCAGCAGCAGCAGCAGCAGCAGCAGCAGAAGCAGCATAGCACATGCAGCAGCAGCAGGCAGCGAGCAGCAGCAGCAAGCAAGCAGCAGCAGCAGTCATCGCAGCACAGCAGCAGCAGCAGCAGCAGCAGCAGCAGCAGCAGCAGCAGCAGCAGCAGCAGCAGCAGCAGCAGCAGCAGCAGCAGCAGCAGCAGCAGCAGCAGCAGCAGCAGCAGCAGCAGCAGCAGCAGCAGCAGCAGCAGCAGCAGCAGCAGCAGCAGCAGCAGCAGCAGCAGCCACAACAACAATAACCTGAACTACAATCCTCTTTCGATAATATAGTCAAGTATTGCAAAATAGTTACGCCCCCCCCTCCCCTAACCTGAAATCCTGGATCCGCGCCTGACATGACGAGGTTGGTCCCACAACATCCATACGAATAGTGAAGTAGGAAAGACTGGCAGGGATTCGGTTAAATTATACAGTAAAAGTAGTTGGTGTCTTTTAACCTAAACATGGTGCAACAGAAAATACGGCATCTATCTACACCGTTAGGGAAATGGAACCAATTTAGAGAGCAGGTAGGACAGGTACCAGCATATTACATAATTTTAGTGAGAACTATTTTAAGTTTTAGCAGCGCACCTGGCGTCATAATGGTTGTTCACAACTTACTGTTGCAATTATTGTTGTCAAGGGGCGTGGTTTAGCGAGCTAACAAAGTGCATAGCAAAACAGCGATGTAATAATCAATAATTGAACTCCAGATGTCACTACCAATGAAGCATCAAGCTACTTAGAATGTAATCAACACAAACGCATCGAAACAGTACGAATGAATAAAGCATCAAGCCACATACATATAAATGTAATAAGACGAATAGAACTTAAAATGTCATCAGCCAGCAAGCATCAAGCCACATATAATTGTAATAAGACGGATAGAACTTAAAATGTCATCAGCCAGCAAGCATCAAGCCAAATATAATTATGGCGGATATGACCTTCCATAGAGATGCTCCTAGTGTAGTCCCAGATCAGGCATTGTGATGTGTGTCAGCAGCATAATCACAGATCAGTCTGCGCATGGATCATTTCTTCATGTAATGGTATTTAGTGGCCTGTCAACAGATGAGGTCCTTTTGTGCCCGTTAACGGGGTCGAATCCTATATCTCACCTGCTGTGATGGGGGACAATCCCAAAATCAGAATTGAATGTTTGCAGAAAACATGATTATATTCAGACCGGAAATTAGAATAACCGGACTTGGTCCTGGTTTTTGTTTTTTGTTGGGGTTGTGGGGGGGGGGGGAGGGCGTTGTGTGTGTGTGTGTGTGGGGGGGAGGGGGGGCTATCAACAGCTGTCATTTATAGGCTTAGTACTAAATCCAATATATTACCTGTTGTCATGTACACGTTCAATTACATGTACAAATGGGGGGGGGGGGAATCTCAAAATCAGAAATAAATATTTACAATACAAAAGCTATATATTCAGCCCTGAAATCAGAATAATCCTGATCTGATGCCAGGTCCTTGCCACACCAGAATCACTTGCCCCCCTCCCAAAAGCATTAGGATCAGTAATAATCGTATTACTTTTATAATGGGGAATACCCCAATAAAACTCCCAGGTAACAAAAGAGCCAAAGATAAAAACGTACCAGAGGGCCAAACCAGGCCAATAGTGATTCCTATTTGGAGAAACCCCTACCGCCACTTTCATTTTTAAATCAGAAAATGTACCAGGGCCACCAGGGACCCGTTTCACTAAACTTCGTACGACTAACATGTTCGTAAGTGTAAATTTAGGATCGATCGTCTGTAAATTTCAATTGATGGATTTACATGTATTGAGCATAGGCTGCATATGCAGCCTATGCTCAATAAATGTAAATCCAGACTATCATAAGTTTGCACTTTCGAACATTTTAGTCGTAAGAAGTCTAGTGAAACGGGCCCCAGATCACTACTCTGTCTGCAAGGCGTCAATACATTATTGACATTGGTCACGATTTACCCCCAGAGTTCCAGATAAGCTGTGTGCATAAAGCGTACTATAGTACCCCCTGACTTCAAAATCATTGCGTATTTTACTTTTACAAATGGATTGTTGATTTGACAAACTACCGCATACATAGTGAAACGATGCACCTGGTATTATTGATATAGAAACCACCGAATACGTAGACAAACGATGCACCTGGTAGTATTGATATACAAAATACCGAATACATATTGAAACGATGTACCTGGTATTATTGATATAAAAACTACCGAATACATAGTGAAAGGAGGCACCTGGTATTAATGATATACAAAATACCGAATACATAGTGAAACGATGCACCTGGTATTATTGATATAACAAATACCGAATACACAGTGAAACGATGCACCTTGTGGTATTGATATAAAAACTACCGAATACATAGTCAAACGATGCACCTTGTAGTATTGATATAAAAACTACCGCATACATAGTGAAACGATGTACCTGGTATTATTGATATAACAAGAATTCCCCCACGGAAGCGGTATCGCACCTGCCGAGGCATTTGACAATAACTTTAACGCATTTGCCTTACAAAAAAAAACCGTACGACGCGGACGACGACGACGCGGACAACGACGCGGACGACGACGACGCCGACGACGGAAAAATCGCCCACTATAGTCGCGCCTCTGCTAAAGCAGGCGGGACAAAAACAAGTTCATTTTTATCCATTTAAAAGTTATTACAAAGAAGAGCAATAGCATTTATAAAACTGCTAGGAGGATCTGACCAAACTAGATGGATGTCAACTTTAGACGTCATTTACAGAAAATATTGCAGATTTTTAATGAATGTCAGAGAAAAGCTGTGTTGTGATAAGGGAGGTAATTCGGGCTAGATCCGGTCTCGTGTATTCTCTGTCATTGTAGACTGGTAAAGTTAGTCATCTTTGATCACACATATTTTGTTTAACATTTGTAAATATTGTTATTGTGTAGTTTCTTACTGCGTTTCAGGCCTCAACACATTCTACATTTCCCCCTCATCCAGATTGGAGTTCAACTATTCCAACGATATATACTTCAATGTTGAAGTTGCATTGTTCCTTCAAATTAAAATTGAAAGAGAACAGGTTTAAGTTTTAACATCCCAACAACAGCTAAGCTCCGAGATGGTTTGTTGGTTTGTTTGTTTACTGGTGCTTAACGGCCTATCAACAGCTAAGTTCGTCACGTAAGGCCTGGCCAACAGGGTCGGTTCCATATTTAACCCGCTGCATTGGTGGGAAAATCCCACAAGAATTCCGCCACTGAAGCGGTATCGCGCCTGCCGAGGCATTTGACCGTGAACATTACAAGTAAATAAATGACCTTGACCTTGATAATTTGGATGTGGGGGTGGTGTCCGTTATGAAGCATCATCCCTAGACAAACATTGTTGTGAAATATTATCAAAATCTGTCAAGGGGTTAAAGAGATATTGTGAAAAAACAATAACTTTGACGCATTTCTGTTACAAAACCGGTGAAAATTAAAAGTAAATAAATGACCTTGAACTTGAGAATTTGGATGTGGGGGTGTGCATAGTGAAGCATCATCCGTAGACAAACATTGATTTGAAATATTATCAAAGTCTGGCAAGGGGTTAAAGAGATATTGTGGGAAATAAATAATAAGTTTAACGCATTTCTGTTACAAAAGCGGTGAACATTAAAAGTAAATAAATGACCGTGACCTTGAGAATTTGTATGTGCGGGTGTGCGTAGTGAAGCATCATCCCTAGACAAACATTGATGTGAAATATTATCAAAGTCTGGCAAGGGGTTAAAGAGATATTGTGAAAAAACAATAACTTTAACGCATTTCTGTTACAAAAGCGGTGAACATTGAAAGTAAATAAATGACATTGACCTTGAGAATTTGGATGTTTGGGTGTCCGTAATGAAGCATCATCCGTAGACAAACATTGATGTGAAATATTATCAAAGTCTGGCAAGGGGTTAAAGAGATATTGTGAAAAAACAATAACATTAACGCATTTGCCTTACAAAAAACCGGACTACGCGGACGACGACGACGCGGACGACGATTGAAAAAGCGCCGACTATATAGTCGCGCCTTTGCTAAAGCAGGCGCGACAAAAAGAGGACGACGCGGACGACGCGGAAGTCGCGGACGACGACGACGCGGACGACGACGGAAAAAGCGTGGTGTTTGTGAAACAAGGTGTATGTGTGTCAAACAAGGTGTAGCTGGAAAGTGTGACGGACAGATGGACGTACACACACATGGACACAGACACATGGACAGGTGGAAAACATAATGCAAGTGACTTATCGTGATGGGGCATAAAAAACAATAAGTTTGTGTTACAAATCAGGTGCAAGTGACAAGTAAATGACCTTGAGCTTAGACATTTGAATGTGGAGGGTATTTGTAAGAAAGCATCATCTCTAGACACAGATATATGTAAAAGATTATGAAAATGTGGCAGAAGGTTAAAAAGATATAGTGAAAACATAATAAGTTTAAGAGATTTGTGTTAAGAAAAGCGGTGAACATTACAAGTAAATAAATGACCTTGACCTTGAGAATTTGGACATGGGGGTGTGCGTAACAAAGCATCATCCATAGACAAGGATTTATGTGAAATATGATAAAAAGCGGCAAGGGGTTAAAGAGATATTGTGAAAAAACAATAAGTTTAACGCATTTCTGTTACAAAAGCGGTGAACATTAAAAGTATATAAATGACCTTGACCTTGAGAATTTGGATGTGGAGGTGTGCGTAATGAAGCAGCATCCCTAGACAAACATTGATGTGAAATAGTATCAAAGTCTGGCAAGGGGTTAAAGAGATATTGTGAAAAAACAATAACTTTAACGCATTTCTGTTACAAAAGCGGTGAACATTAAAAGTAAATAAATGACCTTGACCTTGACAATTTGTATGTGGGGGTGTGCGGAGTGAAGCATCATCCCTAGACAAACATTGATGTGAAATATTATGAAAGTGTGGCAAGGGGTTAAAGAGATATTGTGAAAAAACAATAACTTTAACACATTTCTGTTACAAAACCGGTGAACATTAAAAGTAAATAAATGACCTTGACCTTGAGTTGCGCAATTCGACTTTATGCCGTTTTCTGCACAAACGTCATATTTGTAGGACCGTGATCAACATCAATTTAGCATTTACTCTGAAAATGTCGCCAACTTTCGACTTCATTTACGGAAAATATTAAACGATGAAATCGCAAACCGACCGCTGTTTATGATTTATTAATAACTTGAACAATGGGCGTCCGTTTTACACCAAAAACACCAATCGTCATGGAAATTCAACGAGGAATGCGATAAAGTGAGTCTAGTGCATGTCCGTCCGTCTGTTCAAAAGTTATTAGCAGAAAGCTAATAGTCACATAGACCCGGAGGTGGATAATTCCGAATATAATGCAGGGATTTCGATAAAAAAAGAAGCATTGTCCCATGTAATTTTCATCAACGATTGGATGAAAACCAGACAATTTTTTTCTTCTTGCAAAAAAATCATCAAGGATTTTTTGGAATTTTCTTTTGTGCTCTGGGTTTTTTACTAGACCTGTATTAGATTGTTCCCCGATGAAAATTACTTGGAAAAATGCTTTTTTTATTGCTAACCCAGGCTTCGTTTAAAAGTTATTAAAATAAACCCAATTAAAGACTATTGTTAGTATTATGGCGTCATAGTCCTGGATTAGGGTTAGGGTTAGGGTTAGGGTTTGGGTTCACGGACTTTCTACAGGGACTAAAACGCCAAGTTCGGGGACTAAACCGCCAAGTCCCGAGGACTAAAGCGCCATTTCCGGGCTATTTAAAAACTTTAAGGGACTAAAGCGCCGTATTTTCGGGACTAAAACGCCCATTAACGCCAACCCTAACCCTAACCCACCTTAGTTTTGACTACACAACTATAATTACATTCTAATTGTATTTCATTACACTGCATTACATAACAGTTATGACTGAGTAGTCTTTCCAAATGTGCGTTTGAAACGTTGATTGTTTACATTCTATTTCGTGGAGAGTGACCTAAGAATTTTGCTAATACACACTTTATTAGGTAAGTTGATGGTAATAGTTTTGTGTCATATTGTATAATTATATTTCTATGACAATATAGCGAAGTACGAACGTCAATGCCCTGCAGGCCTTTTCTATATTTTAGTGCGCGAAGTGTAAATGCTATTACGCTCATTTTTAGTGCGTAGCGTGATGTAGCGATATAGTGCAACCTGTTGCCTATAAAGCGAAAAATGTGCAGCTAGCCCCACCTTTGTGATAAATTGTGGGGTAATTCAAAAGCTAATGTGTAATAGTAAATATTGATAGTGAATTAAAGGTACATACCCACTCAGTAGACACAAAATTTTCTCTATAGGAATTAAATAAGTGTATAATTATCAGACCATTTTCATATGCAAATGAGGCATGATATTTTTTAATTATTTGTACTAATTAAATGCGTCACCTGAAAAAAAAATAAAGTATGAACATTGCATATCACAAAATAAAGAGTAATGTAAGTTTACATTTTAAGGAAACAAGGGCATCGCCCCTGATATCAGTGTGGTAATTTATATTTGATATAAAATAAACTTCCTCAATCAGTTTTCATATTACTTCACCAGTAAATAGCGTCAAATAGCACACATAGTTTGTTCGTTTTTTCACAGAACCACTCTCAAAACCTACCCGCACCCGGACGCTTAACAGAATATAATAGAATAAAATGTATTGACTTAAACTCATACAAGTTTCTCGCCATATAAACAAATACATGTGCATACAAAATAGTAGATAGTATTCCAAGAGTGAACACATTTACATTAGGGAATGGCTGCTTTTCTGTACTCGAATGCTTCTTTTAAATATTTACACAAATTTACGACCGCCCTTTTATAATATGTAGCTAATAGCGATGTAAACTTGAATACGCTTGGTCTCAACCTGTAGAATGAAGCAATATACTGCGATCTAATGTGTGTGATAAAGGGACATATGATAATGAAAAGATAGGCGTCTTCGATGTCTCCTGAATCGCACATAGTGCATACTATTTGATTACGCTCTATACGATTCCTACCATATCTCCCTGTCTCTATCCGCAGCCCATGTTAGCCCAAACTTATTCGAGTTAGGTACTTCCTCAGCTCATGATTGTACACAATGCTTAAATAGTTCTCAAATTCAAAATTCACTTTTACATGTTTGTAGTTTGTCATTACGTTATTGGCCTCAACATCTTCTCTCCACTTTTGTATGAAACAGTATTGTATACATTGTTTGAATACGCATACAAACGCACTATGGTCAATTGTTCGCTGATTTAACCAAGCATCTCCAAAACCGAATCTATATAACAATTCTTTTAAACTTGATACCCAATTTGTTTTACCATCATCAGCTTCCCTCATAGACGCAATATACAAGTTGTGTAAATACAATTGTCAGTACTGATCAGCTTGCCCCAATATGTTACAATTCGTAAATATCTCTGTATATACAATGGGTAACGTGCCAGTTCCCCATAAATGCCTGCGTTGCTAGTTGACGTCTTGACACGCAGGCCAGACTTGCAGAATTTGAGCTGAATTCGTTCAAGCTCTTTTGGTTTATTATAACTCCAAACTTCACAAGCATAATTTAGCGTTGATGAGACAAAGGCGTCAAATAGCTGGCCCAGGCATTTCGGAGGAATCTTGTGTTTTCGAACATTCATCAGTAACACATTCATAGCCTTCAGACCTTTTCCACTCAGTGCCTGGTTGTTCAATACAAATGATCCAGTGTAATTAAATACCACTCCTAAGTAACTGAACTCATTCACAACTTCAATGCCCCGACCATTATGTGTCCATACTTCATTAACCCTAGTAGGGCCTCTTCTTCTAAATACCATTATCTTTTTCTGTTAGAATTTACTTCTATGCACCATTTGTCACAAATGTTTTCTTGCTTTCCGTCCACAGTTTACGACATCTACACAGGTGCCCAAAATGTACGCAAAGTCAAAAATAACTCTTATGAAAATGTAAAGTATGTAAACACAATCGCTAAATAACTGTTTAAGCTTATTTACAATGCGTTGTATTCCATGGAATACAATAATTACTGGTTTGTAGAGATGTCACCTGTGCAGTTAGGACACAGAAACGTGTCACCACGCCTGATGACGTTCACTGGTGAACACAATGACAAGTGAACCCACCTATGACATTTGTCACATTCACACCATGACACCATGAGTTTGCACGGATTTGTATCACTATCTGGACTGAACCGTTTACAGACGATGCACTTGTCTGTATCATCATACTCAGCCGCTGTGCTTTCAGTAATAGTGTTAGCTCGCTTTGTAACACTGCCAGATTTTCCTGGGGTTGGAGACGATTTTTCAACTCGTTTTGATTTTGTTTCACGTCCTTGTATTTTGGATTTAGTTTTGTTTGAGTTACGTTTGTCATTGTGCTCCCTTATTTTATCAATTACATTATATTCTGTTATTGCTTTCCCACCAACTACGTTACTCAGTGTCTTTCTCGGCTTTTTTGTTGTTTCCGCATTTTGTAATACTTTGCCACCATTTTCATGTAGGAAATATTCTGCTATTGCATGAATAGTTCTGAATTAGACCATCCACTCGGTGACACCGTGCCAACAGCTCCCGGAGTAGCTCCCTCCATCAAAGTGTCGATCATTCTGACGCCTGGGAAGGCGAAGAAAGGCGGCACCTGGTGTCCAACAGCATTGACACAACCAATAACTGTAACAATTTTTTATTTTCCAGATGTAATGGCCTGTATTTTGTTGTGCTTCCAAGCAATGACCTTGGTGGGCTTATGTTCTGTAGAGAGGCCTTTCTCGTCAACATTGTATATCATGTGTGGTTTGTTTTCAAGACCATTTTTCACAAGAATATGCCTTAGCTCATCAAAATATTTTTCGACAGCATGTCGTGTCGCACTTTTTGCGCGAGCTACCTCCAGGCTGCGCGGCTTCTTCACTTCAACTCTGGCCATCGTTCTATGAAATTATATAGCCACTTGTCGGTGAGAGGGTGTTCCTTGGCTCGTAAGCCAAGAAAGACGGAATAGTCGGATGCCAGATTTATCGTTTCCAGCCTGCTGTAGCCATAGCCGAATTCTGCCATTGTTTTCAAATGGTTAGATAGATATGCTTCTTGTTCTTGAGAGATCAGTGGCTGGGTGCCCGATTTTACAACATCAACATTGATTCGCCCATGCAGTCTGTGCAGCGTCGACTTTGGCACACAAAATTATTCAGCCGCTTTTCTTATAGACATTATGTTATCCCTCACTGCTAAATACGCTCTAGTCATATCGTCCGGGTTGTACGGCCAGTATGTCTGCCTTGTAGATGTAGGTACATTTTTCTGAAAGAGAATAGCTATCATTTAGACAAAACCAAAAAAAAATAGCTTTAAATCATTTGTATTACTCTTTTCTAACTGTATACAAAGATCCTCGCACAGACAATCACTATTGAAAATAAACAAAAACACATCGCACCAATAACAACAGCGGCTATACATTTTCTCATTTTTGGCCGACAGTATATGTTTGGCAAGCCTCCAGCAGGTGCGTCATTTTTTGGGTTAAAAATGTATTTTATGAATAACATAATTTGGAGATAGTGAAAATGACATAATTTTATTGATTTATTCTTTTGTAACCGTTTCTTACCTTTCTAATCTCCATTTTTCACCAAGCGAACGGCTTTGACAGTTCTGTCACTACGATAAACAACGTGGTGCGCGCTCATCTCCGCTATGTCGTAAAATAACCGAAAAAATGCTCTTTACGGGGCGGACAAAAACAGGAAGTGGACGATTTCTGGCAGTGTTGCGATAGTAATATGTAAGACAATTCGTTAATCTATAATGTAACGGTACAGCTTTGTATGGCACCAGATAAATAGCGTATTGTTCTATACCTGTGAGTGTGTTGGATTTGTAGGGAACTTGTACATTATTTTAACAAATTGATCTAATTAGAACATCAGGTAATCACGATAGTTTACCAGTGACTACATACGTCCGTGTATATGCTAATCTGTGGACATTGGTTGAACTTGAGTTTATTTCGGCCTAATCCGGGAATATGACCGACACAGGTATGTAAATGTTTGGTGTACATAAAGTTTGGTAATTCCTCCTGATGATAACGAGACAAAACAATATTCACCCTGCTATAGGTATATGGCCTCGGCGGTGCCCTATAGGTTTCGTCCTGTCTGTCCGTGTGTCCGTCTGTCTGTCTGTCTGTCTGTCTGTCTGTCTGTCTGTCTGTCTGTCTGTCCGTCCGTTTATTTGTTGGATGTTTCTATAAGAGTTTCTCAAATCACCTATAGAGGCCCTAATGCGTCGACAGATCACATTTTCTAGTTGTGTCTATGTTCAAACTGCATATGTGCATTTGATTACCTTTGACCCATTTATTGAAGCATTTGGTTGATTCATTTGGAAGTATTACAACCAGTTTGTTCCCCTTATGTGAGTATTACGAGTATTCGTAATCCTATTTTAGGGGAAGGGGCCAAGTAACTTTGGTGTGGTATGTACCTGGCACCAGGTCAGGTTATTCTAATTAGAGGGCTAAATATATTTGTTCTCGATGTAAATATTCCGTTCTGATTTTGGGACCCCCCACCCACCCCACTATGCAGCAGGTTAAAACGGGATCGAACACGTTTGCTCGGCCTTACATGACCATAGCTGTTGATAGGCCGTTAAATACTAATAAACAAACAAACCAACAAACAAACTTAGTTGTTTACGTATTTGTATCGGATGGGCATGAGGGCAAAATATATATGGGATATGTGTGGCATAATATACACTGGTTGTATATATTCGTTGCATTCATTGTAAATCTCTTTGGTTCTCATATATCGCTGCGTCAAAAATAAATCCCTGCACGTCGAACATATTATCGTCATGGAGAAAAAAATCGTACTGTAAATTCGCCTCTGTGATGATCAATAAAAAACACTACCATGCAAAAAAATCGTACTGTAAATTCGCCTCTGTGATGATCAATAAAAAACACTACCATGCAAATATATGTTAAATCCTATCATGACGAAAACTGGTTATTTTCACGTTTAAAGAGGTTGTAGCAACTTTATAGAACATTATAAGATATGGCGACTTGAAAAAAATAAGAAACGAACATCTCGAACAAAGGAAATACATTTAAAAACTCCGCCCTCCCGGGTCACATTCCAGAAACCCCGTGTCTGAGAACCAAAGTACTTTGTATGGCCTTATATACCGCTTATTTACTGTGAATTTATTTGGTAGACTGTACGCCTGTTCCTAGAGTGCAACTCAGAACCTGTTGAAGATTGTGACCATTGCTCTGTGATTGCTAACCCAAATGTTCTGGATGTCACGCAGGACGACATATACGTTATTCGACTTATACGATTGCTTGTTTTATATGGGCTTAGACGGCTACACCTTGGTTACCTGTAGCCGATTTCACCAACATTGCAAAGTATATTTTTCTAGCAAAGTATACTTTGAGGGAGTAATCATTAATTTTTCCTGAAATGCATTATTTCATATAAAACTAACAACTGCATATATTTGATGATTACAAGTATGCAGAATTATTATACCGAATTTATTACATTATCACAGCCAAAATGGCTGTGATAATGTAATAAATTCAGTATAATAAAAATTAATAAATTTATCATAAAATTGAAAATTTCTCCCTGAAAGTATACTTTGCTAGAAAAGTATACTTTTCAATGTTGGTGAAATAGGCTATTGGGCTTTTTGGTATCCCTTGAATATGAGACGCGCAATGCGATTTTGTATCTACGGACATCTGCGATATTTCACGAAATATATTTACCAAAAAATGGGATATTTTCCGCAAATGACTTCCAGAAGTTGACACAAATTTCAGAGTAGATGCGGAATTCCGCATGTACTCTAAACGTTTTGTCAACTTTTGACGCCATTTACGGAATATATTTTATAAATATTTATTTGATATATTTTTAAAACGTATTTCATGAAATTACGCAGATGTCCGAAGGTACAAAATCGCATGGCGTGTCTCATATACGGTTTCTGTTTTAGACCTTTTACGGGAACGTGCGTTGTTGATCATCTTCCTCTTGAGTGTATTTCAACTGACGTTCTGTCCGCCGATGTTGTTCACACTGGGCGGAGTGGGGGAGAGTCTATACGGCGATACCAGCGGGGTGAAATACTACGCCGGCGTATACGCAGCGGCCACGTTGGTAAGCGTGTAGCGGGCTAGTTAGTCAACGGTTAATGATTTTTAAGTTGGGGTCCCATCTAGTAGATATAAAATATTATTTGTAGGAATTGTATAATTGTGTAACTAGTCCACCAGTTTTAAACATTAGGAGTACCCGCTATACATATATATATAATAACTTAGTAATCTTTATTTTACTGATAGTGACTCGCGGTGGTATCAGGCTATTTGATATGCAAATGAGGTAGGACATTTTTAAATTACTTATACAAATTAAATGCGTCACCTGAAAACATATATTTTATGCCAGATTATAAAGTGTGATCATTGTACATAAATAATAAATGCAGATACATGTAGTAAATATTAATTTCCGGTAATATTTTAAGGAAACACGGTTATCGCCCCTGATATCAGTGTGGAAATTCACGCTTGATATACGAAGTATAATAATGCCAATTATATCGTCGGGAAATGGTGAATGACTGTTTATTTTGCCCGAACAATGTCATATCTAATGAATGGACGAAAAAATGTGCCTCTCTATATTATAATCTTGCACGTGGGACTCTAGCTTTAATTTAATTCAGTAAGTAGGAACCGGCCTCGTCGCATCTTCTACGTGAACGTGACTGGAACAATTGGGCTTATCAGATTTGTGACCAGTGTAGCTCATGATCAAATAGTACTCATGTATCCTGATGATGATTTATAGTGTTTATTTGAAGCATGACTGGTGTTTCATTGATGGAATGGCAAACAGTGTAGATCCTGACAGACTGTGTGGATGCACAGGCTGATCTGGATCTACACTCTTCCAAAACTGATCCACTTAAGCCCCATTTCTGCTGCAGTCACATCCATCTATAGAAACAGAGGCATGTTTCACTAAACTTCGTACGACTAAGATGTTTGTACATGAAAATGTAAATGATATTTACAAGGAAATGGACAACCTCTGTGTTTGTGAGTGACCATTGTCATTGTGTCGGTATAGGTGCTGTTTCCGGCCATCATGGGGTTTGTGATCACCTACAGGGGCATTCAATGTGACAGCACGGCCACAGCTGCCATCTTTCACTCTTTCACTCTTTCTCCCAATCCCCTCTCTCACTTTCTTTACTCTCTCTCTTATTATCCGATTTTTATTTTCGTACATTGTGCAAATATATATACTTTGAGGGAGTAATCATTTATTTTCCCCAAACTATATTATTTCATATAGAACTAACCCCTGCATATATTTGATGATTAAAAGTATGCAGACTTATTATACTGAATGTATTACATTATCACAGCCAAAATGGCTGCGATAATGTAATAAATTCAGTATAATAAAAATGCAAATTTCTCTCTCAAAGTATACTTTTCTAGATAAGTATACTTTGCCGTGTTGGTGAAATAGGCTACTGATTTCAACATCTACGCCGCATGTTGATGTCCTATGACATGATTAAGTGATGTGAATTAAATATTGTTATTGCATAACAATCTTTCGGTATTATTATATACATCTTCTTTTCGCCCATATAAGCCATTATTGTTGGACTGTACGGTTTCTTTTGTCACTGAGTATATATGTTATACATATATCATATTTAGGAAGCAATTATATTTGGATCATATGATGATCAGGGGTCCCATGGGTCGATCCGTAAGTAGTACAAAACGGTAGTGCGGCTCATAGGCCTACGTAAACAATGTGCATGATCACGTGGTTACAACAACAACAATGGCTGAACGTGTTGAAAGCGCACCCACACCAAGGTAAGTATTATTTGATATTTTCCTTAATATGCAAAGGATTTTTATGAAATATGGCGCAGCAAACGTGCCTTGATGAGCTGTATTTGGTGGTCCCGGGAGTTCGGCACATACATATGTCACTTTTGTGAAGAATCGATGTCCGTGTCAGTAGACACGGAAATCGATTCTTCGCGAACACGGCAAATATAACAAGTTTGGGCCAAAGTGCGTATACCACCAAGTGCAAATTAACAAGACGCGTTATTGTTTTGCATTTTCATTGAAAATTTAGAATAATAGTACAGTGTATATGTTCAATGTCTACTTAAAGAAGTAAATCTTCAGGTAAAATGTATGCATAGAGTGAACAATGATATGCTGATTTGATGAAAATCAACATGAAATAGAAAAGAAGATTTTGGTTATGATGAACAGGAATAAAATCAACAAGGGCTTGTTGTTACTAAGCTAATCCCCTACTGTCTGTTTCAGGAAAGCTGCCCAAATTGTATGGGCATCTTAACACTACAAAAACAATATTGTTTTCGATAATATTATATTATAGCAAAATTTAAGATTGAGCCTTCTTTTTATTTCGTAAAATTTGGTAAAATATTGATTTTATCACGAAAAATTGATTTGTTTATGGGAATTTAACATAGAGAAAAGGAGGCAGAGGACCAGGGGGAGGAGTAAAAAAAAAACGAATTGTTTTGGAATTTAACTCAGAAACCCGGCTAGATAGCTTGGAAATGATCTAACTAAGAAAACAAAAGTTATATTTTGAAAATCGGTCCACTATTATTATGTTAAATCACAGATTGAAGATGTCTATGGGAATTTAACATGGGGAAATTGTTTTTTTGACAATAAAATCAATATTTAACCAAATTTCACGAAATAAAAAGAAGGCTCATTCATAAATTTGTATAAAATTTAATATTATCAAAACAAAATCAGTTTGTGCACTGTTTATATAGCCGTAACATTTGGGCAAGTTTCGTGAAACAGACAGTAATAATAAGTCCTCATTGACCCTGGATGTTTATAATTCTCATACGTGTGCAGAAGAAATCAACATCTTCAGACATATATTGTGGCAAACCCGGATAAACATCGGTGAAGGGGTTAAACAGTTTTTGAGAAAACAAAACAAAACACACTAACGCCGTTGCATTACAAAGTTAGCATATGCCATCAATGACCTTCACATTGTGTGTGTAGACGAGGTGTGTATGTTAAGCAAAGCAACATCATTGGGCACACATTTTGTCCAAATAGTATTAATATCGGTGAGGTGGTTCGTAAGTTAGTAATAAATGAAAGGCCTACGTACATGGACCAACGGTATAGCCCCTCTTGCCTATCGGTGGAGGGATGATTACATGTACTATGGTTTTCACGTAGTGTCCACATTCAGGGGATCGTGACATGGATATTTGTATTAGTTCGTTACCACGAAATAACATATCGTTCCGTCAATTTAACAATTCGTTCCCTCAATTTAACAATTCGTTCCCTCGAATGAACAATTCGTTCCCACGATATAACAATCCGTTCCCTCTAATTAACAATTCGTTCACACGAAATGACAATTCGTTCACTCAAGTTTACAATTCTGTTCCTCGAATTAACAATTCGTTCCCACGATATAACAATTCGTTCCCACGAATTGTTATTTCGTGGGAACGTATTGCTAAATTGAGGGTATGAATTGTTGTTCCGTGGGAACGAATTAATAAAAAAAAAGAATTCTACGTCCCACGCTGGGCTCCGTAGGATCGTGTCCATGCGCTGCATCCACCGAGGAAAAAGTATCATATCGAAATTCCGTCGACTGGTCACGATTGGCTGCTTGGTTAACACGTTCACTATGTGCACCATGGTTACCATTTGCTGCTTGGCTAACGACATCACTTGTTGTTACCGTGATCGCCATTTGTAGCGGCTTGGCTAACGCGCTCGCTGACTGTGTTAATGTTCTGCATAACCTTATAAGCATCTTGGTTTAATATAACTGTTTCATAAGATGGTGGTAGCTCCACGTGGTTTATGTGTTTCAGTGAACTATACTCTGGTGGCGGAATAAACGTTGCTGGGTTTATTTCTTGGAAGTCCATATCAATGCCCCGGTTAACGACGCCGCGTGTGACAGTGTCATTGGTCGCTGATGCCTGGAATACATGTCACATTACCCTTGGACTACCAATGAAACTGACTGACCAGTAGCAGATTTCAGCAAAATTACACAGTTTACTTATCTTGCTAAGTACACTTTGAGGGAGAAATTTTCAATTTAAGGATACATTTATTATGCTTTATTGTACTTAATTTATTACATTATCACAGCCATTTTGGCTGTGATAATGAACTAAATTCAATATAATAATTATGCATACATTTAATCATCAAATATATGTAGTTGTTAGTTCAATATGAAATCATGCATTTAGGGGAAAATAAAGTAATACTCCTTCAAAGTATACATCTACTTAGCTAGATAAGCATGCTTAGCCATCTTGTGAAATCGGCTACAGATGCAGCTTGATTCGAAACACAGTAAACAAGAAAGGTAAATAATAGTCCATGCATACATCAATAAGTATATGGACTACGTTCCTGTTAAAGGTACATGCCCACTCAGTAGGCACAACATGTTCTTTATAGGAATTAATTAAGTGTATAATTGTGTCACTTTTCCACCTGTTCTAAAGATTACGAGTGGCCGCTTTTCAGGTATATTCATTTAGCAATTGTATTTACTGATAGTGACGATCGTTGGAATCAGGCTATTTTCATATGCAAATGAGGCATGGTATCTTTTCAATTATTTATATTAATATTAATCACCTGAAAAAATAATATTTTCGACAGATTATAAACTATGATAATTGCACATCAAAAAATAAATACAGAGTACAACTAGTAATGTCCGTTAACATTTTAAGGAAACAGGGTTATCGCCCCTGATATCAGTGTGGAAATTTAAGTCTGACATAAAATGTGTAATAATTCCAATACATACGTGGAGTAATGGTGAATTAATGTTTATTTTGCCAGAAAATGTCTCGGATGATATCTCTGATATATAGAACAGTTTGTGCCTATTGAGTGGGCATGTACCTGTAACATGTATGTATGTGACTCACCGCTACCATACAACTGGCTTATTTAGTTTGTATACAATATTAATATTTCCGATCACTTATCATCTCCTGTTGATGCCGAATGTTATGGATATGGCTTTGATTACAGGAATCCGAAATGCTCTGTCCATTGAATTGTGAGATATGCATGCCCTGATCAGACTGCATGATCAGCTGATCTGGGTTTGCGAGGGACGCGTACACAACAAGGGTAGATGGTATTACTAACAATGGTCAAATTGACTTACCTGGAGGGTCCAACGTCTCTCACACACCCGCGGTAGATACCGAGGCAGCAGTAGATGGTGATACCAACAATGGTCGGCTTGACTTACCTGGCCGCATCCATCGTCTCTCCGACACACGCAGTACATGCCAAGGCAAAAGTAGATGGTGATACCAACAATGGTCGACTTAACTTACCTGGCCGCATCCATCGTCTCTGAAATATCCGCGGTACTTGCCGAGGCAGCAATAGATGATTATACCAACAATGGTTGACTTGACTTACCTGGCCGGATTCATCGTCTCTCCCACATTCGCGGTACTTGCCGAGGCAGCAGTAGATTGTGATACCAACAACGGTTGACTTGACTTACCTCTGGCGGGATCCGTCGTCTCTCCCACATCCGCGGTACTGCCGAGGCAGCATTAGATGGTGATACCAACAATGGTCGACTTAACTTACCTGGCCGGATCCATCGTCTCTCCGACACACGCGGTACTTGGCGAGACAGCAGTAGATGGTGATACCAACAAAGGTCGGTTTTACTTACCTGGCCGCATCCATCGTCTCACCAACACACGTAGTACTTGCCGAGGCAGCAGTTGATGGTGATACCAACAATGGTCGACTTTACTTACCTGGCCGGATCCATCGTCTCTCCGACACACGCGGTACCTGCCGAGGCAGCAATAGATGGTGATGCCAACACTGGTTGACTTGACTTACCTGGCCGGATCCATCGTCTCTCCCACATCCGCGGTACTTGCCGAGGCAGCATTAGATGGTGATACCAACAATGGTCGACTTTATTTACCTGGCTGGATCCATCGTCTCTCCGACACACGCGGTACCTGCTGAGGTAGCAAAAGATGGTGACACCAACAATGGTCGACTTGACTTACCTGGCCGGATCCATCGTCTCTCCCACACCCGCGGTACTTGCTGAGGCAGCAGTAGATGGTGATACCAACAATGGTCGACTTGACTTACCTGGCTGGATCCATCATTTCTCCCACACCCGCGGTACTCGCCGAGGCAGCAGTAGATGGTGATATCAACAATGGTCGAATCGTCTCTCCAACACACGCGGTACATGCCGAGGCGGCAATAGATGGTGATACCAACATTGGTCGATTTGACTTACCTGGCCGGATCCATCGTCTCTCCAACACACGCAGTACTTGCCGAGGCAGCAGTAGATGGTGATACCAACAATGGTCGACTTTACTTACCTGGCAGGATGCATCGTCTCGGTGATACCAACAATGGTCGGCTTTACTTACCTAGCCGGATCCATCGTCTCTCCAACACACGCATAACTTGCCGAGGCAGCAGTAGATGGTGATACCAACAATGGTCGACTTTACTTACCTGGCCGGATCCAACGTCTCTCCCACACACGTAGTGCTTGCCGAGGCAGCAGTAGATGGTGATACCAACAATGGTCGACTTGACTTACCCGGCTGGATCCATCGTCTCTCCAACACCCGCGGTACTTGCCGACGCAGCATTAGCTGGTGATACCAATAATGGTCGACTTGACTTATCTGGCCGCATGCATCGTCTCTCCAGCACACGCGGTACATGCCGAGGCAGCAATAGATGGTGATACCAAAAATGGTCGCCTTGACTTGCCTGGCTGGATCCATCGTCTCTTCCACACCCGCGGTACATGCCGAGGCATCAGTAGATGGTGATACCAACAATGGTCGACTTGACTTACCTGGCTGGATCCATCGTCTCTTCCACACCCGCGGTACTTGCCGAGGCAGCAGTACATGGTGATACCAACAATGGTCGACTTGACTTACCTGGCTGGATCCATCGTCTCTCCCATATTCGCCATTCGCGGTACTTGCCGAAACAGCAGTAGATGGTGATACCAACAATGGTCGACTTGACTTACCTGGCTGGATCCATCGTCTCTCCGACACGCGCGGTACTTGAGGATACAGTAACAGATAAAGGAACCGAGGAAGTAACCAACAAACATCAGGAAAGTGAGTAAGGCGATGACTATGAACATGATGGGCGGCCGGGAACTTGTAGTCTCGTCAGCAGCACAGAGTTGCGTGTCGTCGCCACATATGTTATATCCCAGACATGATATGCTGCTGTTTACACACCATCGTGTTTCGGCGCACTTTATCTCATTCGATGAGCAGTGGACATCTAAAGTAAATGTGAGGAATGATAGCATTTCGGAGCAGAGTGTAAAGCATGTCAGAATCCAAGATCATTCATTTGTTTTAGTATATATCGTAAAATGATTTGATGGAGTGTCTGTATAGTCATTTATAGCTCGCCCTACTTTGCAAACCAATCGATGGCCAGTATCGCACTCTACTTCACATATGTCAAGCTTTAACTCCAATAAGTTACATATTACGAAATTACTAAACTATAAATATGTTACTATTGACATATTGGATTTTCTAAAGAAACTTAATGATGCGGTCGCTAACGCTCCACTGCATGTAATTCCGAAAGAAATCAATATGTGAACAATAACGTATACGTATTGACAGGCCGGTTATCGTCAGTGGCAGCTACAAGTAGCCATATGTGACGCATCGTGACGAAATGAGTGTTATTGTCCGTGCATATCAGTAGTCGATTTCATCAAAATTGCAAAGTATACTTATCTAGCAAGAAGTAATCTAGGGAGTAATCATTTATTTTTCGCGAAATGCATTATTTCATATAGAACTAACGACTTCTTATATTTGACGACTAAAAGTATGCATACTTTTTATACTGAATTTATTACATTATCACAGCCATTTTGGCTGTGATAATGTAATAAATTCAGTATAGTACAAATTAATAAATTTATCCTTAAATTGAAAATTTCTCCCTGAAGATATACTTTGCTGGATAAGTATACTTTGCAATGGTGGTGAAATAGGCTACTGATCAGGATATATGTTGCCGTGAATGGAGGATTGGGGTTTACTATATTTGCGATCATTGTAGGTCAATATACACTGATAAATGTCAATCACACTGGTGCAGCACCTCAGATGCAACTCAGCTCTACCTGGAGCTCATGAACTCATTTATAGTCTACTGTCTGTTGCACGCTTTTTCTGCAATTTTATACAATTTAAAAAAGATTTAACTGCAAGTACTTTTTCATCAATAAAAAAGTAACTCTTCCCAACATGTATTATTATTAATTGTGATGAAATTCTATCAAATATTGAGTTTATTGCGGAAAAAATATTTTCCTATGGGAATTTAACATGGGCAAAAAGGAGGGGAAAAGTGACGGTGATGGTAACAAAAACGAAAATAATTGGCAACTGACGCCGAAACCTGGCTAGATATTTTGGAAATGGTGTAGCTACGAAAACTAAAGTTAGATTTTGAAAATCGATCCACAAATTCCAAAATTAATTCTAAAAGTCTGTTTTAGTCCCCATGTTAAATTCCTATAGGATGGACTTTCATCAAATATTATTTTTGGGGCGGGTGACATTTTTTTTTTATTGATGAAAAAGTACGTAATTTAAATATGTTTTAGATTTAATATGTTTACTAGCCAACATACAGTAGTAACCGGCGCAAGAAATATGCGCCCGTTACTAGACGAAAATGTGTTTATGCAGTATCTTCTGCATGTAACTGTATTTGGGATTCGTCAGGAATGCGGCGTCAATTTCGACGTGAAATATATTCCGCCTGTGTGTAGTGCATGCAGTACCAGTGAATCTGCAGGCAATACATCACCTATATGGATGATGTTGAACAACAGCGTGAATTTCCAGGGACTCAGCGGCTTGTAGTAGAGCATCAGGCGGTTGGATATGCTGTGATGTGCTTGTTTATGGTTCTTAATGGCGTCACTACTGCTGCACATCGTTATGGCGTCGTATGGAGATCCTAACAATACGCATTGAACAATTGTATGGGTTATTTGATTTGTATGTGGGTTTTTGCACGAGTTCCGCCGCAACGTGCGATATTGCGCGACTTTATGAGCGCAACAATGTTGCGCGGCGTAACGAGTGGCATATATCCACATACAAATCAAGTATCCTTATTATTATATATGCATATCATTTGCAATTTATATGCGCTTAAAAAATATACAAAATATGAATAAAATAAAAAAAATTAGTGGTTATTTAGAAGGAATTATTTTTGTATGTGAAGCGTAGTTCCGGCACAAACCAATATGGGAAAATATTGACGTCTTGCGTTGCATTGTGTTTCAATGGGGAACGAAAGTACGTATATAATAACAAGAAGATATGCCAAACACAAGGCGTGGCTGTCATGAGTCGCAATATACAAGTGTGTCAGTCAGATTGTGCAAGAGAATAAAGCACAGTAAATTACAGCATACAAGGCCTGCCTGCATATATTTATACAATGTATATACATGTGTACATACATACATCGTCGATGGACAGATAACATTTCACATTTATTTAACCCTTTCAACACCGCAGGCCTGTACAGTATAGTGGTATTGGCAAGCCGTCTCATCAGGATCTGCACTTTTTCCAAGTAATTTTCATATGTTTAAGATCAAAAACACCACATTTTCATAAATGGATTAGTCTGAAATTTTGTGACGGTTGCATTGGTTGCAAAATTAACATATCAAAATCCATTCCAGTTGAAAGTGTTAATATCGATAGAGACATGGACGAAGATAACGTTTGACTGGATGAGTGATAAGTCATTGGGAAACAAAATATGACACTTGATATAAGTCTTACAGTGATAAATATATATTTGCTATAGTCTTGAAATTTGTGTTTACTGTCATCCAGATATGTTGTAAAGCAAAACATGATCATTTGAGTCCTTCACATCTTAAATTCAAAATGGCAACCATTGTTGTCAATGATGCTGGTTAAGCCTGAATATTTACTACCGGTAGGTGTTTACGCTATCTGTTTTATAATTGCCAATTACACATGTTTGTATAGTGTATGTAGACGGTTATTAGAAAATCAATATGTGATCCAACCCATAGACGGCTATCATCTTTGATTGTAATATGGCTCCCAAATCCAAAACAAGGACAATAGCATTGTCCATTAGCATAGTTGTCATCGTTCTTTTAACATATACTGAGCCAAAACAGAAAGTGTGCACTGTATAATTATGTTGGTACTTTTTTTGGATGTACTGTCATGTCAAATAATGGCATATGCTATATCAAACTGTAGGGACATATATGCGCCATAAGAAGATGGTGAATTGAGAATGATGCCTTTAATGGTTCTCATGTGACGCCAATTAAAACACCATAAAGGTCACTTTTGAAATTAACAAAGTTGACCACTATTGGAGAGTTGGTTTTTGAGTGAAAATTTCGAATAAAAAATGCGGTTTGGGCGGATGTTTCAATAAATATCGGTTATGTCCATCTCTCTTGTGCAATAACGTGACTATGAGTCTACATGTAGACTGTACATAACGTCGAATGACGCCTTCTGGAATCTGATTTCGTACCTGGACCAGGGCTTCGGATAATTCCCGTACATTCACGTGTCTTCATTTTACCATTATGCCCAATTCATCCCAGATATGCTCAATAGGGTCCATATCTGGCGATGAAGCGGGCCAAGGCAAGACGCGTGCGTTGTTTTGGTCAAGGAAATTCCGGGTAATTCTTGCCGGATAATTCCCGTACATTCACGTGTCTTCATTTTACCATTATGCCCAATTCATCCCAGATATGCTCAATAGGGTCCATATCTGGCGATGAAGCGGGCCAAGGCAAGACGCGTGCGTTGTTTTGGTCAAGGAAATTCCGGGTAATTCTGGCCGTGTGCGGCCCTGCATTATCCTGCATCAGAATACCTGGGCCGTGTCCCTGCAGAAAAGGAACCACTGCAGTAGTATAGAGGGAGTCAAAATGATACCACCTACGGTGGCATACGTTCCACCCCTCTATACTACCCCCACCACCCCCACCACCCCCGAAAAATCAAAAAATTGTTTAACGAGGAAATTCTCTACCTACAGTAAATTTATGAATTATTTCGGCATAATAATTATTTTCTCCCAAGAGAGAATAGAATTTTGAAAAGAGTGAGTCAAAATGATACCACCAACGTTTTTAACGTTATTGAGCTGTATTGAATGATAAAAAGTGGTCTTGTAGTCCCAATTATATTGAACAGAAAAAACAATACCAATATTATTAGAGAAAATGGATAATAAAATACAATGGGAATTGAAAGTTTTAATGGCTGTGTCGAAGAAGTTTACGAAGAATACTGGGGTTATAGTCCTATATATAAATTCTATAAATTTAAAACACTAGGCGATATCGAATAAATGAAATATCAGCGTAATTTATTACGCTACGATAAAAACGTTGCATTTACAATATTATACCGGCAATTATGCGAACTATACAAGAGGCAAATACAAACATTAAGACGGATAATGCGTATCGGATATGAAACTAAGGTGTATTCTATACAATTGTTAAAACCCAACGATTCGTTTACAAATATACATTTCTACGATATCGCTTATAAAGAAATTGAAAAAATTATTATTGAACAGAAAAAACACTACTAATTAATTTATGTTGTAATCACAACACCAAGCAGACGACAATGTTACAATTACACGGGTTATGAACATTCAAATTAGGTGTCCCACATTACACACATATTAAGTGTCCATTTTAAAGAGATTTACACGATTACATATTCCGGGATGGAAAATAAACACACTGTAATATATACTACACACACGGTTATTTATAGCCGAGTATATTTCTCCTTATCGATGGTATGTAAACGGGATATCGAATTACACAGGTGGTGTGTACACAATTTATAAACACTTAGTGGGGTTCACGAATTTCCGGGATGGTTCGTTATTTAATTAATTATAAAATTATTAATAATTTAAAGCGGAACACCCCCTATTATATAGAAAACATATTAATTAATTTATTAATTAATATAATATTTCCACCAACAAAGTTAGGTTTATGTACGAGAAATAAACACAGTTAAGTGACGGGACGCCGGCAATAATATCTCAACAGTGAGACAGGTTTCGCCACATGTACTTCACTCTGGCCGCTCTACACATTATAGCGGATGGAGGTAATGAAGAGGAGGGGTCCGCGGTATCGGTCCAATGATGGGTTGGAGGAGATGTGAGCGTGACACACCTCGCTAAGCCGAAAAAAGAGAAGAGAAGAGAAGAGATTTAAGCGAAGGCTTAGCGGGGTCTCGGTTGGACCTATAACTATTTTTTTTTTATTTTTTTTTTTATTACTGATCATTATGTTTACTGATTTAAATTGTTTACTGCACCAATATAATTAATTTTATATTGGTGCTGTAACATTTTCTCCGACTTTATTTCCAAGTTTTACCCTAAATTTATCCCAATCAGTACTCTCAATCTTGGGCATGGTGGCGCGCGCTTTGATTCTCATATCATTTTTTAATTCTTCATATCTCCCCATTTCTTCCACCACGGATTCAAACTCTAAATTTGATATTTCATTATCGTTCAACGCTTTGGACACTATAACGTCGATACTATTTTTCTTAGACCTGGCGAGAACGGATATTCTATCATGTTTTCTACTTTTTTTCTCGAGTTTTCCACCCGCCGCCCTAATTACCATATAAAGTATTCCAGATAAAACGGTAATTCCACTCAAAACCCCAGCAAGTGGAACCATTACAATTGTAGATAGTGTTGCAGCAGTCCCCGCACTCATTACAGATAAACTTGCCAGAACCGTACTGGATGCTTCAGCTATGTTCGCCGCGCTCTTATATTTGTTAGCGTTTCTTTTTCTATTTGTACATTCTCTAACTAAAATATCCTGCATAGCGACGATATTATCCAACCTAAAATCTAAACTTCTTTCGTGAATTGGATACAGTGTTGGTGGATTGGTATTGACAATTGGATACAGTGTTGGTGGATTGGTATTGACAATTGGAAGCGGTGATTAGTTCATGATTACAAATCAAGTTCAATTAACAATGTAACAATAGTGGAAGAACTCGCTGGGTCAGCGATTTTTGTAACAAAGTTAATAACACTACCTTCGGAAAGTCTAATTGGATCGTCACCGGCGAACAAAATAACCGATGAAATATCTCCAGCGAGTTTAGTGACTCCAATCTGCCGTTCTTCCCCATCCACTACAAGATTTAAGACGACCGCGCCCACAGTTTTACCATTAGCATTAACCGAGCAGACAGCCATTCGGGGAAGCGTACCTGGAGCTGTCATGGCGTATCCCCCATATTTATTGGTCGCTTTGATACCGAACGAATATTCATAGAGCGCCTCATTCAAGGGGCCCCACTTCTCAGCCCAAACTGTGATGACACGTTTTTTTGCGTTTTCAATGTTTTCACCAATCCGATAAGCCCCCCGATAGAGATATGGGCCTCAGCACGAATCTTTTCAGAGGTCTCCTGAAGTGCTTTGTTCGTGGCTCTACGAACACGTTTCAGTTTTTCGGAAACTTCGGTTATTTTTCCATCTAGTTCAGTAAGTGCTGCTTCTCTGTTGAGAGAGTCTTCTGAGCGCAACACCCTATACGCCTCTGTAAGGGCCGCCTGGTGGTCTTCTCGGGCTTTCTCAATACCCGTTCGGACTCCCTCAACCCCCAACCGGGCCTCTTCCCGAAATTCTGTTATTTTCCCATCTAGTTCAATAAGTGATGCAGAGTCCTCTGAGCGCAACACCCTATAAGCCTCCACAAGGGCCGCCTGGTGGTCTTCTCGGAGCCCCTCAACCCCCAACCGGGTCTCTTTTTGAAATTCTGTTATTTTTTCACCTAGTTCAGTAAGTGCTGCTTCTCTGTTGAGAGAGTCCTCTGGGCGCAACACCCTATAAGCCTCCGTAAGGGCCGCCTGGTGGTCTTATAGTTTTATTGATCAGGGCCGTGGTTTTTTCGGTAGTTAAAAAGTCACCCTCTGTCGGGATGAATCCCCCTTCTGCCGGTTCCAAATTCTTTGAATTTATATCTGTCACCCAATCGCGATTTGAATTGGAAGAACTACCTTTTCCGTATATACTCATAATGTTGGTAATATATATATATATATATAAATTACGAACATGCGTTTAATTCTAATTAATTTGAAATTTCTATGACGACAGAAATCGGGTAATAGTTATTCAACTTTCTCGCTTGATCATCGAGAATAGAGACCGTAAATTCGTGGATATGTCCCGATTCCAAAACTTTCATCTCGCGGTGTGGGAAGTCTAAGGTCACAGTCTCCAGAAACAATCACTGGCTTGCACGGTTTTCAGTAATGTGCTGGGGGATCCGTCTACCGTGTTGTACGATGTGTTCACCCGATCCAGGTGCACCCCGAGAGTTTTCGTGAAGGCAAAGTCCACCGGGTTATCACCAACGTACTCACCCGGGGCAAACAAACCTTTATTCGCGGAGTATGTCTCTCTAAAACCAAGTCGAATACCCAACGTCGGGGAGATCCTTACCCGGCTGTCTGGGCCGATAGTCATTGTTGCGAGCCCGGTAGCCTTCGATACTGTGCGGTTGGCTTTACCGACAAGCTCTGAGGTGAAAATATCTTTGACCTGTCTAAAACACAGTCCGGGAGGTAGCTTTACACCTACTGAGCGTCCATCCTTTACATAGCCAAACCCTTCACTCTTCCCAACATTCTCCCACCCAACCGTGAAGGTCGATTGATCTGAGGCCTACCCGGTGTTTTCCGCAGCAGTTTTCGATTGACTTTTGAAGTTCACAACTCTCTTTTTGAACATTAGTGATAGTAGCAAACATAATAATATCTTTCAATGGATACCAAAGCATTTAGCTTTAATTCTAATGCAAATTACCTGGTCGGAGGTGTATACACACAAAAAGACGTTGTTAACCCTCTTGTACACCCAACTGTAACAGTTAGACCGGACAGTGGCTTTACCACCAATTTCCCTAACATGTTTGAGAAATATGTAGTTCCAAAGACTACTAGTCAAGATGTAATACTAAGCTGGGATTTTTCCCATATGAACTTCTAGCAGAACAGGCTAAATTTCGCTGTATGGTGCGCAACAGCCGGATGTGGAGTTTCACATAAAGACCATCTGACATCTAAGAATGTCATGCTCCGAAGTGTCTACAACTTGCATGTGTATTATACTATTAGGAGGATTCTCAAGAACAAGGTTATCCACTACCTCAAGACGACGGCTGGGATCCCATTTCCAGCACATACGACCGTAAGGCGTTCGAAAGATTGTGTAACGAATTTGGGGTATCAAAAGACGCGGACTGGAGACAGAAAATATACACCCCAACCAACAGTTTAGGGTTAGTTCACCTTAAAGGCTTAGTTAGTGGTGGGCATCTTGATAAAGTACCTGTATATTTATCAGGGTTGTGGAGTGATCGCTGAGCTACCCCACCACCAGTTATAAAAATGGCAACATGGACTAAATATAATTATAAGTTGAATACGATGACGTTCGGTGATGAAGTGCTTGGAGGGCTTGCGTGTAAAGACGGTTATTGTCATTGGCTACCTACTAAAATAGCCCACGTGGAATACCTAGACCAGGGTGATACTCCACAGATGCGAAATGCGTGGACCATTATGTTAGATAAAAGTACTGGATTTACACAGGGTGGGGTTATTCGCCTCAACGACTCCATTTGCGTATACGTCTGGGCAATCCTCGCCTCACAGAAGCAAACGCGCAGTGCTATACTGGGCACGGGAACGGCGTTTGACGCACAAAAACAATTATTGGCACTTTTCGAGGAAGCCATCTCAGCTAAGGTGGACCTCCAGAAGGCGAGACGACCCGGTTGACGGTTACAATAATCAGATCGTAGTCGCCACCGCCAATCAAAAAATAGGCCGCAACGGAAACGTGAACACGGGTATCATCAAACTCCCCCCCCCCCAAAGAGGTCTGGCTTCATTTAATCACCAACATTGTTGGAATTGGGAGTTGAGGTTGGAAATTCAAATAAATTTGAAAAATATTTCATTAAACCGTAAACACCTCCCTCAACTCCGTTGAACCCAGTACCCCCAATCCAACCATCAAGTTCCACCAATCACAGATTGGGTAAAATTGGAAATAGTGTCACAACCCACGAGGAGGAGAAATTAGGGCTCGTCGTCGCCCTCATGGCGATAGGACTACTCGCGCTTTGGTTTTAGGAACTTCCAATCTCGATTGGTGACGAAGAAAGGTAGGAGACCGGCGATTGCCACGATTAGAGCCCAAGCATTCTCGGCGAGCCATCCGGCCGTTTTTGATAATATAGATAACAAGTAAGAAACGATACTTCCGATCAGTCCAGGTAGTGCGGCAGCAGGCTTTTCGGCTAATTTAGTCAGGAGACTGGCGAGGGCTTTTGTTTTTTTTTGCACACTCCTTAGCTCCAACGGATGATGGCGCGGGTGCTGGCGCGGGTGCTGGCGTGGGGGGTTCAGCCCCCGCACCGCCAGTGAAAGGTAGAACTATGGTTGATATAGTCATGCCGAGAGCTGAGAGGATGCATGCTATCGTGATTCCCTGCTCTCTGAACAGAGTGCGAATACGCTCACCGAGTGTCGTCTCCTCGTGAAGAACCCTCGAGATTGTTTCGCGGATCCGACTGATTTGGGTGCGGAGAGTCTCACGGTTAGCTGATGCAGCCTCCAAGCGAGCTTCTCTTTCATCCCGCAAAGACCGCAGTCGCTCGGTGATCAACTCGGTAGATTCTCTATCGCCACGGGCTTCCTCCAGTTTCCTTTCTTCTAGCGTGATATGTTCATCCAGCGCCGAGAGTTTGGAGAGGTTAAGGACCAGTTCGCGCGGACCGTTTGCAGAGCATTATCAAGTCCCCGGGAGTTCGCGAAGAGGTAACGGTGGGTTATCGTTAGACCCTTGTTCGAGGTTGAGTATTTAGTTTTCGCTGAACGTGGTCTCCACCGTGTTAATAGCGTCGGTGGCCACTCGAGGGACCTCGCTGAGCTCGACAGTTTCTATCGCGGCGGCTGTCTTCGCCATCGTTTCGTCGGTAGACTGGAGGGCCTCTACAGTGCGGGCCGACATAATTGTTTTACCCCTCTTCCAATCTACGAATTCTAGTTCGCTCCTTATGATTTGGCCACCGCCCGGGTTTCCGGCAATGGTGCTCAGCGCTAGGGGTTTACCGGTCCTCGTGTTGACTATTGAGAGATTTGATGCCACTTTTAGTCGCAATCTACCGTTCAGATCAAATTTGAACTTGGAGCAGTCGCGACCGACAGATGGGACCAGACCTTTTTCTGCCAAATTGTTGTAGTAGTCGTTTACATCTCCCTCGAGTAATTCCCGATTTTGACTAGTGGTGCTGGTAGCGCCACCTATTTCCCCAATTGCGATTGAATTGGAACTGGAGTCTCTATGAAGTGTGTTTCGTCATCATCATCATCACCATCGAGGTAATCGTCTCTGCCGATTTCATTCATGTCAATATCGTAATCAGCCATCTTTATAATTATGTATTAAAGCCAAAACCATACGGGTTTAATAGAGGTATTTAGTTTCACTGAAAATATGTCTTTGAGTCAATACGGTCGCAAACTCAATCCATACCGCAGACTGCGTGAGCCCCTCGAGGCAAAAGGCTTGAGACAGAGTGTCGTTATTACGAACAACCCATCGACGATCGACCAGAACCAGCAGCTCTTAGTCCGCTTCCCCAACCTCGGAGCTAGCGACGTCATTGTGCCTGGGACTGTTCGCCTCGGTTTCACTATTTCGCTGACGTCGACGGACGAGGACCGAACTGTAGTTCAGAACCTGGGTCGCGCTATAGTCAAGAAGACCATGATAAATATTTCTGGTAATGAGGTGATGTCGATCGACGACAGCTACGTCTATCATTGCTATCAGCACCTGTGGAAGACGGCGCAAGAGCGCGAAAATGCGGTCTATCAGGGTATTGACACCAGCCGAAATAAGAACGTAACCAGACTTAGAATCGGGGCTGGTTACAAGGCAGATAACAACGCGAGTGACAACGCGATCGCGGCCGCTTACGGCAACCGCTTCTACATCCCGCTCGACTTTGAGTTGCTGGAGAGTCACATGCCATACTATCAGAGCGCTTTGGCTGACCGCCTCGAATACGAACTAACGTTCAACGACTACGGCCGAGTTCTCATAGCCACCGACATGGCATCGAAGTATACGATCGACAATGTTTCGTTGGAGTACGACATGGTCACGATGCCCGAACTCGCGCGATTGATCAGATCCCAGTACGCCGGGCACGTTGCCATATTTTACGACCGAGTTCATCGCCACCGCAAGATGACGAAAGACAAAAGCGACACATTGTGGAATATTAATGTCAACGTACCCGCCCGCTCCATGAAAGGTATACTGATGCTGTTCGAGGAGGGTCGATTCGCGCTGGGGGTTAGAAAAACCGACAAATTCTATAACCCCAAAATCACAAAGCTAGAGGTAACGATCGAGGGAGACCCCAATCAACTCTACAGCGCGGGTCTTCGCGCACACCAGCAGTGGGATGAAGTCAGAAAGCAGTTTGCTTCCGGCTCTAAGCGCTCCCCGGAGGTTGCCGCGGTTGCCAAAGACATGCAGCTCTCAGACGTCTCCCTCGCGGAGTTCCTGAATACCAAATACGCGTTATGGCTAGACATGCGAGCCAGCGATGATGACCAAATGCACGGTAGTGGGCGCCAACTTGAGAACGCTAGTGAGGGTGTGACGATCCAGATAACCAAAGAGGCGGATGGAGATGGGCCATTGAACGTGTACTTATATATAATTACAGACGCACAACTCAACATCGAAGATGGTCGATACGTCTCAGCACTCTACTGATTTAATAAAAAAATCATTTAACGATTTGTTAATAAAAAATCAACACCAATTCACGATTGGAGATTTAACTCTACCTTCAAACAAAGTTTGTGATGCCCACTCTGCCATAATATGTGGGCAGACAGGATGCGGAAAAACGGTTTTCATCCTCGACTTACTCGAGGGGTCCTACCGCAATGTCTTTCGACACATTGTGATCCTGTGTCCCACTGTGTGGCACAACGATACTTATCAGCGGTGCCCGTGGATATGGACCTACCCTGAGATATTCGTCTTTGACCCCGGCGACAGGCTTCACGATTTGTTGCGTTTCTTCTACCAAATATTTCAGGGCGAGCCCACCCTATATGTGATTGATGACTGCTCGGCCAAGGCGGCGATGACCAAAAAGAAGGACATGCTCTCTGAGCTCGCATTTTCTGGCCGTCATGCAGGTCAAAGTGTATGGATCTCCACTCAAAAGTTCAACGCCGTCCTCAAGGATCTGCGCGAGCAAACGAAATGGGTCGCCCTCTTTCACTGCAAGGACCGAGACTCATTCGATGACTGTCTTCGAGAGAACGACGTTATCACAACGCGCGAAGAGCGCCTGGAGGTTCGACAGATGCTTTCGGAAACTAAGCACCCCAAGCTTCTGCTAAAGACCGATCAACCAACTGCTTATAAAGTTATCAATTAATTAATTTTATTATTTTTTAAAATTAATTAGCAATTGCTGAACAATGCTTAACAAATGCTTAACAATGCTTAACAATGCTTAGCAATTAATTTTAAGAAAATTGGCAACTGCTGAACAATGGTTAACAAAATGCTGAACAATGCTTAACAATGATGAACAAATGTTGAACAAATGCTGAGCAATGGTTAACAATGTGGGAATCAATTTGTTGCTCCGCTGTGAGCTTTGTTGTGAGCATAACGGTGATCATAAGTATGGGGTGGTGCGCTTTTATTATTTTTGTAATATATCAATGTTAGACTTATGAGACTAGTCAGAATAAATAAAATAATGAACTGCGACGAACTTCTCGTTCAGCTAATGGAAGAAACACTCGTGCCGACTGTCCCCAACACCAATCGCGAATTGGGAGGTGTGGTTGAAACTGAAAGACAATCCCCGATTGTCCTGAAAGAGCAATCGGGAATTGCAACACCTGTCGGCACGACACCGAATGAAAATGAAAACGCGGCGCGACGCGAGCGGCTAGCTGTGCTGATTGCTGGGGGACAATCGGAGCATTATCTCGGTAGGCGTCTCTCAGTTTGTCAGGTGGATAAGATGTCAGATGTGGAGATTGATAAAATTTATGCGCGATACGAATCTAGGTTAGGTGCAGAGATGACAAAAACTCTTGGATCGGTGGCTATTCATTTGTACGCTACCGCTGTTAGTATACTTCTCCCTATACCAAACACCGCGGGGTTGATTCGCGATCTAGAGACTGACCCTTTTATAGGACACACACTTAGAACAGCATGCTGCTCAATTTATCACAAGTTTGGAATGTACTTAGCTCCACTGACAACCGCGTTGACCACGGGTAAACACTGTCAATTTGGACATATATGCCCACGAACTATAAGCTCAGAAAATGATGACACAAGACACACCTGCGAGAGTGACGGAACCGCAATCCCCGATTGCTCGAACACTGTTGAACCCGATTGCGGCACTTCCAACTCCGATTGATCCTCCAACCCAATCGAAATTGGAGTTGGGGGTTGCATGACATAAAAACCCAAACAGACAGGCAGCTGGGCGGGCAGCGGCTGCCACCCGAAAAGTTAAACGAGATAAAATACTCGCCGAGCTTCGAGAGGCCAAACGGTCGTTGCAATCCCCGATTGCTGTTCCTGCTGTTGAAACAGCAAAACACCCGGTGGCAGCTGTTTCTTTCCCAATCCACGAATTGGAACAGGAGAGGCAGCAATCCCCGATTGCTGTAGCTCCTACCCACTATTACACAAAAAGCATCCCGTGGGTTGTTGGTGGTGGTCTGGCAGTTGTGGGCACCCTGTGTGTGCTGAAATACCCCCTATTACACCAATCCAGATTGGAAAAACAACCCCCATCAATTCACGAATTGGAGGTGCAATCCCCGATTGCTGCGGTTCCGAAGAAAGTTACGAAACCGATTGCGCCCCATTTAAACATTGATCGTGATCCCTTTTATATGCAATAATTATAGTTATCAACAATGGCTGAAAACGATGGTAAAATGATAGTGAATGCGCTTTATCACGCCGTGGTGATATCGGGTCTCAGTATCGGGTTTGCTCGACTATCAAAGATGGCCTTAGGAGGGCCAGCTCTCAAATTGGACATCACTGTGAGAGACGTAGGGCTCGTGACCTTAGATGTAGCGGCCGCAGTTTGGACCCGAGATTATCTAATTAAAGCTGGAATTCTACCCTCTAATATATGGAAATAATGGCTTCGATCGCAGTAATAGTAGGTGGTGCAGTCGTGAGCGCTATGGCATTCGGCGGTAGCAACTATTTATTCTCGTTAATAGGAAAATCTGACGCGGATGAGGAGCGCAATCGTCACGATTTAGCTGAAGAACAACTCAAGAGCGCAGACGCAGCATGGTCTAAAAAACGAACCGCCCATGTGGACTGGGTCAACGAAGAGCTTCGCCGCGAGAATCACGCCGCGCAAACTTTCCAGAACGTTGAAGAAGTCAACCGCGAGTACTAGCTGGCAAATCCACAGAGAAGTCTCAATCCAATGAATCCCGAGCCCCAACTTTCAGATTTCTATGTACCGTCAGAGGCTCAAAAGGACCGCGGGATCGCGTTCATCGTCGTGGGAATGGGTGTGGTGGGTCTCGTCAGCTACTATATATTCAATCGAGATTGAAATAAGCAATACGCAATAAACAAAAGCATTAATCATTTTAAATTATTTGTTTTAAATATATACATATATATATAGTTAGTTGACGTACATTATTTTGCTCTGATCGATGTAGGCTACACTGCCCTTAAACACCGTTTAGCTGGCGCAAAGGGTATGATCCGTCTGGCCCGAGATTCTCTGGCGCGAGGACGAAAAAGAGGCAAACCATTTTCGCAAAGCGGACGTTAGATTCTTCCATCAACACTGTTGAATTAGATTCCTCCGAGTTCCTTCACAACTTAACCTCCAATTGTGATTGGTCTTCCAACAAAGGTTTATTATTAACGACGCAGTTACCGGACGATCTGGAGAGGGCATGTTGGAGATTGTCCGATCTACTTCGCATACGATGGACACGCTCAATCTTGATACCAATATATCGGTTCGCCTCGCGCACAAGCTAGCAAACACATTCTATAGCCCCCGCGGCTACTGGAAGGGACTCGCGGCCATCAAGAACCTCGCGGTGGCGACCAAGGTTTCAAAAAAACGCCCCCAATGAATGGCTCAAGAAGCCGGCCCTCTGGAAAATCTATTTACCCGCGCCTCACAATATTCCGCGCCCGAAATTCGACGTGCCGGTGCAGAATCAAGTTCACCAAGCAGATCTCCTGTTTCTCCCTCACGATCGCGTCGGTCGCAAAACGTACAAGTACGCACTGACAGTCGTTGACGTAGCGAGTCGCTATAAGGGAGTAGTATATAGGGAGTCAGTTCATTACCGCGGCGGCTCAGGAATAGATTAGAGGTCACATCCCCCCCCCCCAAGGGGGGAATATTTGACCAAAAATAAGGTTAATTTACAGAGCAAAAAGTGTCTCCCAACAAGAAAAAAAGACCGTGTTGTGAAACGGGGTATCTTTTTTTATTTTCGGAACACTTTAATCACAACACGAAAAAGTAGCCGAAAACATCCACCTTTTTGTAACTAGTTTTAAACTATTTCGACCACCATTTTCGGGTAGTCGAAATAGGGTAAAATAGGGGTCTATAGTAGTATTTATAAAATGTGTTTTTCCCGTGGGAGGGACTTATTATTTTACCAAGTTTGATAAAATAGAAATGTTCGTTAATGAAAATTAAACTATAAAAGAGCGTTCAATTAAAGAAAAGCCACACTTAAATATAATTAATATAATTACATTCCTGGGAAAATATTATATTTTCTCAGATATAAGAGAAAAATTAAAAAATGTCACACAACAAGAAAAAATGTATAACCAAATCCGTCCCTAAAATTCCTCACACAACCACTAGTGAGATACGTAGGGTTGATATACAAAGCCCTTCCCCAAAAATCAGAGAGCTTCGCTCTGAGTTGGTGAGGATGGGAGTTGTATTTTCACGAAGGTTGAGAGAGAAGGGGCTTACAAAACTTATAAACGAGAGAAAAAATGAGGAGTACACGAAAAGATTTCACAGAGCCCACGCCCGAGGGGTGTTCAAGGGAATAGAAAATAAAGATACAGAAAAGATTGCACAGAGGCTGGCAGATGAGGCCTCTTTTAGTATTAGGAGCAAAAATATTGAAAAAGTAGAAAAGAGAGTTCCGAAAAACAGATTTAATAAAAAATATAGTGTCCGAGGGGGAGGAAATATTAGAAGATTACAAACAGAAAGAAATAGAAATAGTGAAAGGATGTAGGGTAGGGTGTACAGTAGGGTGTACAGTAAAACTTCGAAGAAAGCTTCAAAGGGACAACACCGATAGAATAATGAAGGAATTGGAACCCACGTTAACCGGGAGTTTTTATCTTAGGTACTCGTTTTCTTATAGATTGGAGGTTATTGAGGAAAAAGATTCGAAAGAAAGGGCTAAAACTATAATATTTTATAAAAAATTTAAAGGAAGTACGTGGTTCAGGGATTACGAAGAAGTTTCCAAATGGGTTACGAAACAGGAGGAGGAAAGACTAAATATAGATAAAATAGATAGACCGAATACCAAATGGAGCTTCATAAGATAGATAGCTGTCTGGGTAAAAATAGTACACTGCACTTCCACAAAAGATACGGGAATGAAGTCCGAAAAAGTAGCCGGAGGAAGACTGCCAGAATGTTTACGATACATAAATGGAATTAAACCACTAGATACTTTTAACGATGATCGCTGTATATTTGGATGCTTGGCACTTCATACTACAGAAGGGCTACGAGCGGACAGAAGTTCCACAAAGACGGAAGATTTACGATACACATACTTGAAATTCTGTGAAACGAAAAGGCGCGAACTACCAACCGGAGCAATACCATTTAAGGACATCAAGAAAATCGAAGAGTGTTTTAAAATAGGAATAGACGCGTACGAACCAACAGAAGATGGAACGTGGTTTTTAAGAAACGTTGCCGCGCACTACGACGAAGTCGGTACAAACGAAAATGAAAATTGGGGTTTACGGAGACCACGCATTTTTAATTACAGACATGAACAAAGCATGTAAAAATTATTGTTACTCGGAATTCAACCAACGCTTTACAAAGTCGAGCAACCTACTTCGTCACGCAGCAACATGCATGAAGGGGGAAACGTTAGTCTCTTGTAAAGGAAATACAATTGATAGACCACTATCGGTGTTTGAAAAAGCATTTTACCCAAGGCCTAAATGTAGCAAGAAATCTCTCACTTGGATACAATCTTTCGAGGGACCCCACATTCATACGGCGGTATGTGGACATGGGGGAGAAAGAGTTGTAGCCGGAGCTCCAGTCGACGGGTTTTGCGGGGAAACTGGAACTGTGTATCAATTTCACGGATGCCATTGGCACGGCTGTCCGAAACATTGCAAGGATAGGAAAAGAAGAGAGGTTGTTACCCAAAAACGACCGCACACGATGAGGAAATCCGGAAAGAGTTTCATATGGAAAGGATTTGGGAGTGTGAGTACAAACCAACAACCACAGAAATCTCGCCGGAGATTCAACTACCCCCCACAATTATTTACCCACACCAGATTGTGTACGATTTTGAATCTTACATGGATGATTCGAACGAGAAAAAAAATCCATCGATAGACCTGGAGTTTTTAAACACGCACACTCCAATAAGTGTAAGTATCAGGGATACACTCTCTAACACAACAACTCACATTTGTGAAGCGGATACTTCAAAGTTAGTACAGCGGTTTATTGAAGAATTGGAAAAAAGGAGGGAAGAAATTAGTGAACTAATTGGAAAGGACCCCGTTTACGGGTACCCAACAGATTTAACAGACTTCCAGGTAAGCAGAAGAAAGAAATACAAAGATGGATTTCGCAAGTTCCAGTTCTAGGGTTTAACTCCAGTTCCTACGATATAAATTTAATAAAGAAACACTTAGTAGGGACACTGGCCTATTCAACAAAGAAAGCAATAGTTGGAAAGAAAGCTGACAAGACTATTTTTATATTTACTCCGAAGTTCAGGTTTCTAGACGTTAAACTATATCTTTCCCCAACGATTAATTATGCAAGTTGGATTAGAGCGTACGGATGTGAGGGAGAAAAATCCTTCTTTCCATACGAATGGTTCGATTCTCCCGAAAAGCTGGATTACGAGGGATTACCTCCACTAAAATTCTGGTCTAACAAACTTAACCCGGACCAAATGATTACAAAAAAAGAATTGAAAGAATGTAACGGGATTTTCAAAGCACAGGGGATGAAGACGTTTCGAGATTGGTTGAAATACTACAACAACTTGGACGTAGAACCGTTTTCAGAAGCCGCAGGAAAAATGGCTCAATTTTATAAATCAAAAGGGATTGACATGTTTAAAGATGCAGTTACACTTCCGGGAGTTGCTTTACAATACATTCTTCGAGGAACCGTAAAAAATTATGTAAAACCGTACGAAACCAAAGAAAGCAGAGCCGCTGACGCGATCTGCCCACCACTGTTTGCACCCGAAAAAGAAGTATATGAAATGATGAAAGGAGCTTTGGTAGGAGGTCCTTCAATCGTATTTACAAGACACGCCTAAACTGGAGTTACTAAGATTAGATCCACACCAGACCGTGAGGGAAAGCTCAGCCAGTCTGTGTTAGGGTTTGACGCGAACGCTTTATACCTCTCCACGTTGAGTAAAGTAATGCCGTGTGGACAGGGACGCCTATTCAAAGTACCACACCCATTTAACACACAAAAGCTCGCCAATTTCTCCGAACAGGTTTTATTTGAGGAATGGTTTGGATTTGCAGAAGTTGATATAGAAGTTCCTCCAAATCTTAAAGAGAAGTTTTCCGAAATGTCTCCAATATTTATAAATCGCGTTGTTGAGGAAAACGAAGTTCCGGAGTACTTGCTGGATTCTTTACGAGACACCAATCGCACAAGAGGGGAAGGTAGAAAGCTAGTTGGGGCGATGTCGGCAGAAAAAGTATTGTTATACGCACCACTTTTAAAATGGTATTTAAAACACGGATTAATAATAACAGGACTTCACAGAGTTATAGATTACAAAGCAGGAAAACCCTTTGAATGGTTTGTCAAAGAGGTTACAGCCGCACGGAGAGCTGGCGACGCTGATAGAGCAAAAGCACCAATTGCCGAGATAATGAAACCACTAGGCAACTTCTGCTGCGGAAAAATGATTGAATCACCCGAAAATCACTTATTCACGTCCTACACGACGGATGAAGCTTGTGTTGACAAGGCTTTGAGATCCGCGTATTTTGAAGATCTAGAGGAAATAGGAGACGCGTACGATATATCCTCCAGAAGGGTTATTTCTTCAATGACTCGACCCTTTCACTGTGGAATTGCCGTCTATCAACTCGCCAAACTAAGAATGTTAGAGTTCTACTACGATTTCCTGGATAAGTACGTCGATAGATCTGATTTTGTTAAAACGCACCTAATGTATCTTTCGTAAATTTTGAATAGTAATTTAATAGTATAACTGGTGTAAGCTAGATTTTAAAGTACCAAATAGATTTAAATTGAAGTCTACTAAGTTGTAATATTATTGTACCGGTGCGTTTTAACTAAAACCTAACGCAATCTAACGCAATTCTAACGCAAGTTAGACGCAGTCTAACGAGCATTTCGAGCATTTCGAGCATATTTTGCCCAAGATTTTATATCCTGCGATTGTTTTATAAATAAAAAAATTATGCTTGGTCCCCCCTTTGTAATTTTGTAAAATAAAATTGTGCTTGGTCCCCCCTTTGTGTTTAAAAAAAATATAATTATGCTTGGTCCTTTGTAAAATAAATTGTTTAGTAATTGTTAAGCATTTTGCTGAGCATTGTTTAAGCATTACTCATTAATTGTTAAGCATTGTTAGTAATTAATGCGTAAACGTTTTTTATAAAATTGTGCTTGGTCCCCCCTTTGTGTTTTATAAAAATAAAATTGTGCTTGGTCCCCCCTTTGTGTTTTAAAAAAATAAAAAAATTATGCTTGGTCCCCCCTTAGTAATTAATGCGTGAACGTTTTTTATAAAATTGTGCTTGGTCCCCCCTTTGTGTTTAAATATTTTCAAGCATTTCGAGCATTTCGAACAACTTTCTGAAGTTAGTATAGAGCTTTATAAAAAAGAAATGACAAAGTCTTTTTTATCTCGCGAAGATATTCAAGAAATTATTTCAGCACGGTGAAAACTAATGCAGACACGCTGAAGAAAAAGTATGGAATTGGTAGTGCGCGGCTTAAAAAAATATGGAATGGAGAAAATACGGTGGAATGTAAAGTTCATAAGAGGTCGCAACCTGAAGAATTTTTAGAAACTGAAGAGAAAGAAACTTCGGAAGAGAAAGAAACTTCGGAAGAGGAAGAAATTTCGGAAGAGGAATTTAGGGGGCTTTTAAAAGTGATAAATGAATTGCCGTGTGAAAAGGTGATTAAAACTAAATAAGTTGCTCCTCCAAATGGTTGGGTTTTACCTGCTGTGGTTGTGGCGGGCGTTGTTGGGGTTGTTGTTTATGTAATTTATAATAATAATAAAAACCTTGCCACTAGGGTTGAGACACAGTTCACTACGCCTTCTACCCCTGTGTTGGCCCCTTCAACTTCTCGTGTAGAGGATCCTTGGGGTTGGGATAGAGATATGGATTAGAATCTGATTTAATTAGTTTTCATTTCTGTTAAACATTATTCTAATTATAAAGTAATTATTAACGAATTATGCCTAAGTCTGTTATTACCAATGAAGATGTGCTCGATATTCTACGATCTCGCGGGATTATTCCTGCCTACGAAATTAGGAAGAAGTATCATATTGGAACCAGACGCCTCAAAATGATTTAGAAATATGACCACTTTATAACGGGTGTATCGAGAGAAGATTGGAAGAAAAATCCTGTAGTCAGAGAACAAAATAGGAGAGCTGTTGGAAGACCTAGAAAGATGCCGTTGGTAGTTGCGTAATTCCTCATTTTATAAAATCTCTTATTTTTTGTGTGAATTTTGAGAATTGTTCTATTTGATCGAGTTTAATTCCATCTCCCGTTGTTATTATGAGGGATTTATTTCCCAGTTATGAATTTATATTGAACATTTATTTCCAGTATTGTATATAAAGCAAATCTTGAATAAGATATGCCGAAAACTTTTATTAGCCGAGAAGCGTTAGTAGATATTCTACAATCTCGTGGGGTTATTCCTGCCTACGAAATTAAAAAGAAGTATCATATTGGATCAAGACGGCTTACAGAGATATGGAAGTGTGATGAGTTTATATTGAGCCTATCGAGAGAAGATTAGAAAAAGCCAAAGGAGAAGGTTGTGGTTCCTGTTAAAAAACGCGTGAAGCCGTGTATAACTCCCGAGTCTTGTGCCCCACGCATTTTAGTAATCTAAATAATTTGAGCTGGGTGGTGAGAGTGAGAGTGAGAGTGAGAGTGACAGTTGTTATTATTTTTTAGCATAAATTTGAGAATGTTGTTCATTTTATCGTAAAAAAGGCCCCCATAATTTATACTTTTTGAAAAACTACCCCTCTACATTTTCTTAAATGGCTTCCTAAAGCGGTTCTGTGTGAATTCCGTCTGGTAAAACTCTTCTCTTATCGTAGTAGGCGGAAAGTCCTAGCTTATTCTGTGTGTATGTTTTCATAACTCCATCCTTCATTCTAAACCCTCTATTTGTGCCCCGATCTATTCCGGCGTGGTGTAGGGCGTCCTCATACCTTCCCCATGTAAGAGTGTTTTGTCTTGCGGATAGTCCTTTAGCCGAATGTTTTATTTGAGATGTTTTCGGTTGCCCAACAGCGTAGCACTTGCTGCACAGCGCGATTGCGCGATCTCCGTGATACTCTGTCTTGAAAAGTCCTGGTTCTCTATTACTCCATTTATCCCATGCTAACCATTGGTCTTTATTTTTGTTAAAACTTTCTAACATGTGCGGTTTTATCATGTCATCTAAATTTCCGTTTTTTCCACTAACTCCCATGTACAAGCTGTCAGTATCCATTTGTATTAATTCAAAATCAGATCTATCTACGTACTTATCCAGGAAATCGTAGTAGAACTCTAACATTCTTAGTTTGGCGAGTTGATAGACGGCAATTCCACAGTGAAAGGGCCGAGTCATTGAAGAAATAACCCTTCTGGAGGATATCTCGTACGCGTCTCCTATTTCCTCTAGATCTTCAAAATACGCGGATCTCAAAGCCTTGTCAACACAAGCTTCATCCTTCGTGTAGGATGTGAATAAGTGATTTTCGGGTGATTCAATCATTTTTCCGCAGCAGGAGTTGCCTAGTAGTTTCATTATCTCGGCAATTTGTGCTTTTGCTCTATCAGCGTCTCCAGCTCTCCGTGCGGCTGTAACCTCTTTGACAAACCATACAAAGGGTTTTCCTGCTTTGTAATCTATAACTCTGTGAAGTCCTGTTATTATTAATCCGTGTTTTAAATACCATTTTAAAAGTGGTGCGTATAACAATACTTTTTCTGCCGACATCGCCCCAACTAGCTTTCTACCTTCCCCTCTTGTGCGATTGGTGTCTCGTAAATAATCCAACATGTACTCCGGAACTTCGTTTTCCTCAACAACGCGATTTATAAATATTGGAGACATTTCGGAAAACTTCTCTTTAAGATTTGGAGGAACTTCTATATCAACTTCTGCAAATCCAAACCATTCCTCAAATAAAACCTGTTCGGAGAAATTGGCGAGCTTTTGTGTGTTAAATGGGTGAGGTACTTTGAATAGGCGTCCCTGTCCACACGGCATTACTTTACTCAACGTGGAGAGGTATAAAGCGTTCGCGTCAAACCCTAACACAGATTGGCAGAGCTTTCCCTCCCCGTCTGGTGTGGATCTAATCTTAGTAACTCCAGCTTCGGCGTGTCTTGTAAATACGATTGAAGGACCTCCTACCAAAGCTCCTTTCATCATTTCATATACTTCTTTTTCGGGTACAAACAGTGGTGGGCAGATCGCGTCTGCGGCTCTGCTATCTTTGGTTTCGTACGGTTTTACATAATTGTTTACGGTTCCTCGAAGAATGTATTGTAAAGCAACTCCCGGAAGTGTAACTGCATCTTTAAACATGTCAATCCCTTTTGTTTTATAAAATTGAGCCATTTTTCCTGCGGCTTCTGAAAACGGTTCTACGTCCAAGTTGTTGTAGTATTTCAACCAATCTCGAAACGTCTTCATCCCTTGTGCTTTGAAAATCCCGTTACATTCTTTCAATTCTTTTTTTGTAATCATTTGGTCCGGGTTAAGTTTGTTAGACCAGAATTTTAATGGAGGTAATCCCTCGTAATCCAGCTTTTCGGGAGAATCGAACCATTCGTATGGAAAGAAGGATTTTTCTCCCTCACATCCGTACGCTCTAATCCAACTTGCATAATTAATCGTTGGGGAAAGATATAGTTTAACGTCTAGAAACCTGAACTTCGGAGTAAATATAAAAATAGTCTTGTTAGCTTTCTTTCCAACTATTGCTTTCTTTGTTGAATCGGCCAGGATCCCTACTAAGTGTTTCTTTATTAAATTTATATCGTAGGAACTGGAGTTAAACCCTAGAACTGGAACTTGCTAAATCCATCTTTGTATTTCTTTCTTCTGCTTACCTGGAAGTCTGTTAAAATCTGTTGGGTACCCGTAAACGGGGTCCTTTCCAATTACTTCAGTAATTTCTTCCCTCCTTTTTTCCAATTCTTCAATAAACCGCTGTACTAACTTTGAAGTATCCGCTTCACAAATGTGAGTTGTTGTGTTAGAGAGTGTATCCCTGATACTTACACTTATTGGAGTGTGCGTGTTTAAAAACTCCAGGTCTGTCGATGGATTCTTTTTCTCGTTCGAATCATCCATGTAAGATTCAAAATCGTACACAATCTGGTGTGGGTAAATAATTGTGGGGGGTAGTTGAATCTCCGGCGAGATTTCTGTGGTTGTTGGTTTGTACTCACACTCCCAAATCCTTTCCAAATGAAACTCTTTCCGGATTTCCTCATCGTGTGCGGTCGTTTTTGGGTAAGCAACCTCTCTTCTTTTCCTATCCTTGCAATGTTTCGGACAGCCGTGCCAATGGCATCCGTGAAATTGATACACAGTTCCAGTTTCCCCGCAAAACCCGTCGACTGGAGCTCCGGCTACAACTCTTTCTCCCCCGTGTCCACATACCGCCGTATGAATGTGGGGTCCCTCGAAAGATTGTACCCAAGTGAGAGATTTCTTGCTACATTTAGGCCTTGGGTAAAATGCTTTTTCAAACGCCGATAGTGGTCTATCAATTGTATTTCCTTTACAAGAGACTAACGTTTCCCCCTTCATGCATGTTGCTGCGTGACGAAGTAGGTTGCTCGACTTTGTAAAGCGTTGGTTGCATTCCGAGCAACAATAATTTTTACATGCTTTGTTCATGTCTGTAATTAAAAATGCGTGGTCTCCGTAAACCCCAATTTTCATTTTTTTTGTACCGACTTCGTCGTAGTGCGCGGCAACGTTTCTTAAAAACCACGTTCCATCTTCTGTTGGTTCGTACGCGTCTATTCCTATTTTAAAACACTCTTCGATTTTCTTGATGTCCTTAAATGGTATTGCTCCGGTTGGTAGTTCGCGCCTTTTCGTTTCACAGAATTTCAAGTATGTGTATCGTAAATCTTCCGTCTTTGTGGAACTTCTGTCCGCTCGTAGCCCTTCTGTAGTATGAAGTGCCAAGCATCTAAATATACAGCGATCATCGTTAAAAGTATCTAGTGGTTTAATTCCTTTTTTGTATCGTAACCACTCTGGCAGTCTTCCTCCGGCTACTTTTTCGGACTTCATTCCCGTATCTTTTGTGGAAGTGCAGTGTACTATTTTTACCCAGACAGCTATCTATCTTATGAAGCTCCATTTGGTATTCGGTCTATCTATTTTATCTATATTTAGTCTTTCCTCCTCCTGTTTCGTAACCCATTTGGAAACTTCTTCGTAATCCCTGAACCACGTACTTCCTTTAAATTTTTTATAAAATATTATAGTTTTAGCCCTTTCTTTCGAATCATTTTCCTCAATATGCTCCAATCTATAAGAAAACGAGTACCTAAGATAAAAACTCCCGGTTAACGTGGGTTCCAATTCCTTCATTATTCTATCGGTGTTGTCCCTTTGAAGCTTTCTTCGAAGTTTTACTGTATCCACCCTACATCCTTTCATTATTTCTATTTCTTTCTGTTTGTAATCTTCTAATATTTCCTCCCCCTCGGACACTATATTTTTTATTAAATCTGTTTTCGGAACTCTCTTTTCTACTTTTTCAATATTTTTACTCCTAATACTAAAAGAGGCCTCATCTGCCAGCCTCTGTGCAATCTTTTCTGTATCTTTATTTTCTATTCCCTTGAACACCCCTCGGGCGTGGGCTCTGTGAAATCTTTTCGTGTACTCCTCATTTTTTCTCTCGTTTATAAGTTTTGTAAGCCCCTTCTCTCTCAACCTTCGTGAAAATACAACTCCCATCCTCACCAACTCAGAGCGAAGCTCTCTGATTTTTGGGGAGGGGCTTTGTATATCAACCCTACGTATCTCACTAGTGGTTGTGTGAGGAATTTTAGGGACGGATTTGGTTATACATTTTTTCTTGTTGTGTGACATTTTTTAATTTTTCTCTTATATCTGAGCAAATATAATATTTTCCCAGGAATGTAATTATATTAATTATATTTAAGTGTGGCTTTTCTTTAATTGAACGCTCTTTTATAGTTTAATTTTCATTAACGAACATTTCTATTTTATCAAACTTGGTAAAATAATAAGTCCCTCCCACGGGAAAAACACATTTTATAAATACTACTATAGACCCCTATTTTACCCTATTTCGACTACCCGAAAATGGTGGTCGAAATAGTTTAAAACTAGTTACAAAAAGGTGGATGTTTTCGGCTACTTTTTCGTGTTGTGATTAAAGTGTTCCGAAAATAAAAAAAGATACCCCGTTTCACAACACGGTCTTTTTTTCTTGTTGGGAGACACTTTTTGCTCTGTAAATTAACCTTATTTTTGGTCAAATATTCCCCACTTGGGGGGGAATGTGACCTCTAATCTATTCCTGAGCCGCCGCGGTAATGAACTGACTCCCTATATACTACTAAGGGGGCTGAGCCGCTGGCTACGAAAGAGTCTAAGGAGTTGGCCGAGGCTATTTCTCGAATATATAAAAGGAGTCCTCTCAAACGGCCTAATCTTCTTCAGGTCGATCCCGGCCGCGTGTTCATGGGCGCGGTCTCTCATCTATTGGCTAAGCACGACGTTTCTATCAGACGCGGCCGCGTCAACATCCACCGAGACCAGGGGATCGTGGAGCGGTTTAATCGAACCCTGGCTGAGAGACTGTTCGGTCACCAATATGCCAAAGAGCTGCTGTTTGCGCAGCGGGACCCTCATACGCGATCGACCGAGTGGGTGACAGGCTATCCTCCGTGGTCTCTGCACTGAACGGGAGGTGACCAGATTGATCGGTAAGAAATATGTAGATGCTATCAAGGCAAAGACGGTGTCGAACAAACCATCCGCGGTCTCGCGCGGGCGCCCCGTTGGTTTAGCGGAGAAACGAATTCAATCGGATGTTGCCGTCCGGTACCTCTATCAACCGGGAGAGCTCGAAGGTGGTTGCCGCCGTGCGACTGATCCCGTGTGGTCTCTCAATGTATATCATCTGGATCGATCTATTACCAAACCCGATGAGCCCGTGCTCTACTATTTGGATGATGGTCCATCTCGCGGGTTTGTTCGCGAAGAACTTCTTGTGGTGCCTTCTGACACCCAGCTACCACCGGATCGTCAGAGTCTTTAGTATTCATAGATAGGTTCTGTATGTATTCCGTCTGGTAACACACGTCTTTTATCTTAGTACGCCGAGAGTCCTAATTTTTGTTGACAGTACGTTTTCATAACGCCGTCTCTCATTTTGAATCCTCTATTTTGTGCTACATCTATAATGTGTCTTCCGTCTTCTGTAGTTTCGCTTTGTACTCGTTTATATCTATCCCAATTTAAATAGTTTGTTCTCTTGGACATTCCTTTCGCAGAGTTTTAGTTTACGGAATTAATTTTTTCTACGAAATAACACTTGCTAGATAGCGCTATCGCCCTGTCTCCGCTAAATTCGAGTTTGAAAAGACCGGGTTCTCTGTTGCTCCACTTATCCCAAGCCAACCATTTATTTTTTTCTTTCTCAAACTCCTCGAGTAAGCTTGGTTTAATCAATTTCTCTATCGTTTTTTCACTAACTCCTATATACATACTATCCGTGTCCATCTGTATTAATTCAAAGTCTTCTCTTTTTACGTATTTGTCTAGAAATTCGTAGTAAAATTCCAACATTCTCAATTTAGCTAACTGATAAACCGCTATTCCGCAGTGAAAGGGTCTCTTTACCGAGCACCGGGGCTTTCTGGAAGATATTTCGTATGCATCACCTATGTCTTCCAAATCGTCAAAGAATGCTGATCTTAATGCTTTATCGACACAGTTTTCGTCTCGCGCATATGTCGTATTTAAATGTCTCTCCGTTGCCTCTATCATGTTTCCACAAAACGAGTTTCCTAATAATTACTTTATATCGGCTATTGGTTTCTTATTTGGTTCTACATCCCCCGTTCGTCTTGCGGCTGTAGCTTCTTTGGCAAACCATTCGAAGGGTTTAACACTAATATAATCTATAATACGATAAACTCCAGTTATTTCTAGGCCGTGTTTTAAATACCATTTCAACAGTGGCACGTACAGCAGTACTTTAATGGCAGACATAGATCCCACCAATTTTCTTCCATTTCCTCTAGTTATGCCAGTATCTTCCAAATATTTTATCATGTGTTCTGGAACCTCATCAACATCTACTTCTCTGTTTATAAAAAGTGGAGACATTTCAGACAACTTATCCACCAAGTTGCGGGGAACTTCTATATCCACCTCCTCAAACCCAAACCAGTCTCAGGATACAATCCTTTTACTGAACCTTTTAATAAGTTTAGGGTTATGTGGTGAATCTATATGGTGTATAGTTTCTTTCCCGTACGGCATTTCTTTATTTAACGTAGATAAATATAATGCGTTTGCATCATACCCCAAAACGGCCTGGCATGTTTTACCACCCAATTCATCCAATCGAGATTGGGTTCGAGTTCTAATCTTTGAAACACCGGCTTCTGCATATCGTGTAAATACTATTGATGGACCGCCAACTAGAGCGTCTTTCATCATTTCGTATGTTTCTTCTTTTGGTGCATATAGAGCATCCTCCGGTATAATCGTCTTCGAAGATTGTTGTTCTTTAATGGTTCCTCGCAATAAATATTGTATAGCCACACCCGGTAGTGTTACCGCGTCTTTGAAAATATCTACACCCCTGTGTTTATAAAATTCACACATTTTTCCCACAGCTTCTAGAAACGGTGCTACATCTAAATCGTTGTAATATTTCAACCAATCTCTGAAAATTTTCATATTCTTTTCTTCGAAAATTCTACGACATTTACTTAATTCTGTTTCATCTATTAATATTTTCCCAGATAGTTTGGAATACCAATTCTCTATATCTGGAAGTCCTGGGTAATCCAGTTTGTCTGGAGAATCAAACAACTCGTAAGGAAAGAAAGATTTCTGTCCTTTGCAGTCGTAGGCTTTTATCAAACTATCGTAACTTACACCGGGTCCTTGGTAAAGTATTACATCAAGAAACCTAAACTCTGGAGTAAATAGAAATTGTGTTGCGTTTGCACGTTTTCCGATAATTACTTTCTTTGTTGTTGATGCCAGTTCGCCTACTAGGTATTTCTTTATTAAGTTTATATCGTACTTACTACTGTTAAAACCTATAACAGGTACTTGATATATCCACTGTTCGATCTGGGCGATTTGTTTTTTACGTAAATATTCTGTATTAGATCCATATCTTGACCATACTTCTTCTCTTATAGCTTTTCCCCTGACTTTTAAATCTTCTACGAATTTTTCTATAAGTTTTGCTGGATCTTTACCGCAAGTGTGAGTTACTGTTCCGGAGAAATTATCTCCCACACTAACACATACCGGAACGTGCTCGGCCTCGTATTCTAAACTATTACCTAGCGTTTTAAATTCTGGACTAAGATATGCCTCAAAATCATATACTATCTGATATGGATAAAGGGTAGTGTCGCAACCGATCTTTATGTCTTTACCAGTTCTTTGAAATTCACATTCCCACATAACCACTAGGTTGATTTTTTACTTCTAATAAATTTCTCTCTTCTCATTGTGGATGCGCGTTCTTCTTTTCTATGCTTTGCATGAATCTCACATCCGTGCCAGTAACAGCCGTGATATTGATATACTGTATTGTTTTCCTGACATTATCCATCTACTGGAGCTCCTAAAATCCATCTTTCACCCCCATGTCCACACTTTTCGTGGTGAATGTGAATTCCCTACTGCTTTTCCACAGAGTACATCCAATCGATCGCTCCGTAACTGTTATAACTTTTTCGGTAGAACGCTTTCTCGAACGATGAACGCGGGCGCTGTAAATAATTACCGTCACATATTACTTTTGTCTCACCTTTCATACATGTTGGTCCGTGTCTCTTCATATTACTCGCTTTCGTGAATTTCTGTTTGCAATTATCGCAGGCGTATTTTTTAGATAGGTTTTTAAGGTTTCTTATCAGAAATGCGTGATTATTATACAGGCCTATTGTCATTGGTTTATTACCTATTGCCTTATAGTGCGCTGGTACCTTTTACAACCACCAAACACCACCTTGTGTCGGTTGATATACTTCTATACCGATTTTAAAACACTCTTCTACCTTTTTCAGATCTGAAAAAGGAATTGGAGAAACAACATTACTGCCGGTGTATTGTTTACTAAGTTCGTTTGCCTTGTCGGTGCATCTGTCGGGCCTTGCACCTGTTATATGCATAGCTAGACACATGAACAGACAAAGGTCGTCATTACACTTATCTAAAGAATACATACCTTTTTTATTCTTCAACCATTCTGGAAGTTCTCCTCCTGCTGCTTCTTTGGATTGTAGTCCCAAATCTATTCCCCTGTTGCCCTGTATTAGCTTTACAAAAAGCTCTACCCATCTTACAAACTTCCACTTTGTATTTGGTCTGTCTATTTTATCAGACATTATTCGTGTTTGCTCCTTATCTGACAGCCATTTTTTTACTGTTTTCATTGATAATAGTGGTTCGCTACCACCGAGATTTTTGTGAAATATTATAGTTATAGGTTTTCCATTTTTAGTTTCCTCCATATGTTCTAGCTTGTAAGAATATCAATATCTCAAATAAAAATTGGTTGTTAGATACGGAGCGAGTTTATCGGACATGCGTTCAGACTCGTTAATGTCAATGTTTTTACGAAAGGATAATGTAACTACCCGTCTTCCCTTTTCTACGTTTTCCAATGTTTCATCATGAGACCCAAATATTTCTTCACCTTCTGCCACTATCGCGCGAACGATAGATTTTTTCTTATTCTCTAAATTATTTGGTATTGGGTCACCTGTGCGTCTGGAATTGGTGCTTGAAGGTTTTATTACACTAGCCCTTAACACCGCAATACTTTCTTTTTGAATTCTGTTACCAACTTCCTCAGCTTTGGATATATCATTAAATGCCCCTCTTTTATAGGCGCGGATAAACCGCATCATAAACGCCTCATTCTTTGTGGCGTTTATCAGCTTTGTCAACCCCCTAACTCTCAACCGTTTACTATAAGTAATCCCTAGAGATTCGGCTTCTCTTCTCAAAATTTCGATTTCTGCTCTAGTTTCTGGCGTTATCATATTTTCTGTATATACTGTTATAACCTATGGAATTTATCTGTTCAATTGGTCCCCTTTTAACTTATGTATTTATGACACCAATGGAACATTTATACTATGAGATATAAGTGTAGTGTGTTACATGTTGTAATAAATTTGCACGACCGGTCAACCTGCGAAGGCATCTAGCAAAGAAATATCCTTGTGTCGTCCCACAATTTCAATGCCCCAGATGCCCTTGTAAATTCGTTAGTGCCCAAACTCTTTGTAGACATAAGCAACTGCGCTGTCAGGTGGCTAAAGGTGAACGTGGTAGACTAGAGCTGGTATAATTAGTTGCTGATCTGCGGAATAAATTAGCGATATTGGAGGATAAAAATGGGGTGTTGGAGAAAAAAAAGGGGTACATTTTATAAACTATCACACGCGGACAAATTGAAATTGCATTAATGATTTCGACTTTTTTTCTGTTCAATATAATTGGGACTACAATACCACTTTTTATCACATAGATTATTAGCGTTATTATCACCTAATAACGCCCCCAACTTTGGTGGTATCATTTTGACTCCCTATATACTACTCAAGTCGACCATTGTTGGTATCACCATCTACTGCTGCCTTGGCATGTACCGCGTCTGTTGGAGAGACGATGGATGCGGCCAGGTAAGTCAAGGCGACCATTGTTGGTATCACCATCTACTGCTGCCTCGGCAAGTACCGCGTATGTCGGAGAGACGATGTATCCGGCCATGTAAGCCAAGGCGACCATTGTTCACATCACCATCTACTGCTGCCTCGGCAAGTACCGCGTGTGTCGGAGAGACGATGGATGCGGCCAGGTAAGTCAAGCTGACCATTGTTGGTATCACCATCTACTGCTGCCTCGGTATGTACCGCGAGTGTGTGAGAGACGTTGGATCCGCCAGGTAAGTCAATTCGACCATTGTTGGTAATACCATCTACCCGTGTTGCATACGCGTCCCTCGCAAACCCGGATCAGCTGATCATTCGTGCAGTCTGATCAGGGCATGCACAGCTCACAATTCAATCGACAGAGCATTTCTGATTCCTGTAATCAAAGCCATATCCATAACATTCGGCATCAACAGGAGATGATAAGTGATCGGAAATATTAATATTGTATACAAACTAAATAAGCTAGTTTGATGGTAGCGGTGAGTCACATACATACATGTTACAGGTGCATGCCCACTCAATAGGCACAAACTGTTCTATATATCAGAGATATCATCAAAGACATTTTTTGGCAAAATAAACATTCATTCACCATTACTCCACGTATGTATTGGCATTATTATACATTTCATGTCAGACTTAAATTTCCACAATGGGCGATAACCGTGTTTCCTTAAAATGTTAACGGACATTACTAGTTACACTCTGTATTTGTTTTTTGATGTGCAATTATCATAGTTTATAATCTGTCGAAAATATTATTTTTTCATGTGACGCATTTAATTAATATAAATAATTAAAAAAATACCATGCCTCATTTGCATGTGAAAATAGCCTGATACCAACGCTCGTCACTATCAGTAAATAATATTGCTAAATGAATATACCTGAAAAGCGGCCACTCGTAATCTTTAGAACAGGTGAAAAAGTGACACAATTATACACTTATTTAATTCCTATAAATAGGTGGTTCAGTACGCTGTCGTAATCCTGTAATTTGGCTGCCTCGTAGTGAAAATCAAACGTTTTTAATTCACAAATTCTATATTATAATCAGATTAAAAACCATTTTTTACAGCTGAATTCAATAATATAATCATTATTTTGTTCATTTATTGCAGTGTTTACGATAAATAACCCGATTTTAGTACTTGGAACACAATTTGAAACACCGATGTTGACCCACTTTCGCCGACGTTGCGAGATGCGCGGCCATATTTTTAGCTGTGTTACAGCACTATGGGGTTACTCTAAGCGATTTCCGCGGGATTTTCCTGTGACGTTTTTCTTGAATGACCAATCAGATTAAAGCTTACATTCTGAACTTTACATAGGTCAATGGCTCGATAAAATCCGACATTGGACAGCGAAATGATGATGATTTAAAGCAGAAACATTGTTTTTTGACAGTTACATACTGTTTTAATCAAATTGAGCCATCGATATTATTAATCAGTGTCCATTTTACTTAAAAAATCAACTAATCTATAATGAATTTAGTAAAACAATTCGTGCGGAAATCCAAACTTTCCAAAGAGGTGCTAGCAATTGTTTGATAATTACACGTCGTGTGTGTTAGCGCGTACGCTACCGACAGTAATACGATTTGACGCTACACAGCATATACACATAATATACCTTACGATACACTTCACAAAAGAAACGTGTCTTGAGTTTGAATAAGGATAGTAATTATCTCTAGATTATTTGTATTATGAATTAAACAAAGTATTTTTAAATAATTTGATAATAATTTAAATAAATATTTCGGCATCATTTACTCAATAAATTAAAATTAAAATTAAATGTGTAGCTGAAATGAAAGTGAAAGTAGAACGTTTTTGTTATATCCTCCGGGTTACAAATCGCTGAGGATTCCTATTTGAATTGGAAAATGATATGAATTTTTAGGAGACTGTGTCGGGAGAAAATGGACTGATGACTGCTGACATGTCACAAGCAGAGGCGGATTCAGGGGGGGGGGGGGGCGGGGGGGGGGGTGGCGGGGGGGGGGGGGGGGCTTCAGAAATCCGATGGGGGGGGGGCATGCACATATGGTTTGCACTTAAACATTTCCTGGGGGAGGACCCCCACACCCCCAACTTTACAATTTTGCGCTTGTGGAGGTATAGCCGTCCTGTAATTACATACCCCCCTGCAATTATTTCTGTATCCTCGCTTGAAATGGGACTGATGACATATGTCACCTGTCATGTTCCATGCATGACTGCTCGCTCTTGTTGGTAATTGTTGTAAAATATATAAAGCTTAAACTGTGTATACAAAACTATAGATATACCTCCGCCCCCGCCCCATCCCCCCCCCCCTGTTTGGGTACCCATTGTCTCTGTGACGGAAAGTCGGATGGACCTCGAACTTCATATACTTCCTTATCATCAACCATATTTTCATTCCATACCACACTCATGCGGCCTTCATTTCCAAGGTCAAGGTAAAATTACTTAGACATGTGCATCTGTACGATTTGCCTTAATTGTTCTGCAACCGTAAGTCAGATTGACTTCAAACTTCACATACTTCCTTATCATCATCCATATTTTCATTCCATACATGTACCACACCCATGCGGCCTTCATGTCCAAGGTCAAGGTGAAATTACTTTGAACAATCATGTTTGTCAAGATAAATATTGTTTTTGCAGCATTGATCATGTATACTGATTCGACGAATATATTGATTTTAAATGGAGTATATATGAGTTTTTGTGTGAAATATTAAAATGGTTGCCATGACAACAACTATTATTAAGCGTTCACATGTTAAGTGTATTGCTAGATGGTAACTGTACTCGGGTGTATTGCATTGATTTTCAAAAAGTAAACCCTTTTTCAACAAATACTATTTTTGTGTTTTCCAATATTGGTTACCATGGTTGCTATGGAAAACTATATCTTGTGCCATAGTAACAGCTCTACATGGATATGAACAAAGATAGTATAGTGCACATATGGTTTGTCAAATAAATTTGGTATTTGCAGTATTGATAATCACCTACTGTATCTCAAAAACGTTTATTTGAAATAGTTAAAATAAGCCGGATGTTTGAAAATCAAGACATAATGTTAATATTGTTACTATGGTAACAATTTGTGCTTTTCAAAATTACAGTAGCAATACTTGTGTGTCATTTGTATCTATTAAAGTTTATCATAATTTACTGACGTCTTAAAAAGTCACAATAGGTATTAAAAACACTTTTTCAAAATCGTTGCCATGGTAACCGATTTTGTAAAAAAAGGAGCATTTGCAGGGAATTTCAACATGGTAAATGAATGTAGTTACATTATAATGTTATTATATACCTATTTGTGTTAATTGGTAATGGAATTCATTGGAAATGAGATGAACATTGCAAATAATAACACTTTTGGGTAAAAAAACATGTTTTTGTTGACTCATTTTACATTCCATAAACAATTATTTTCAGCAAAATTGACAAAATATAAGAAAAATGTGCATAACGTGATATTTTATTCAATAAAATGCATGGTTTTACACATATTTCTTCATTTATTTCCAAAATAGGTCATTAATAATATGAAAGAAAACATGATTTTAGCCGATTTCGGTGCCATTTGCTCCCATTCAAATACATGGAGGAAAAATTACAAAATTTGCCAAAAAATTGGTTAAAAAAAGTGTGATAACGTTTGAACCGCTGGACCGATTTTAATGATCTATATCTCATTGTAAAGGTCTTACCAAGTCCCACAATTCTGCAAGAAAATTAAATAGGTAGCTTATACATTAAAACCTGACCTGAACCCCCTACTATAAAGAACATTTTGTGCCTACTGAGTGGGCATGTACCTTTAACAAGAACGTAGTCCACATATTTATTGATGTATGGATGGACTATTCTTTACCTTTCTTGTTTACTGGGTTTCGAATCCAACTGCATCTGTAGCCGATTTCACAAGATGGCTAAGCATACTTATCTAGCGAAGTACATGTATACTTTGAGGGAGTATTGCTTTATTTTCCCCGAAATGCATGATTTCATATTGAACTAACAACTACATATATTTGATGATTAAAAGTATGCATAATTATTATACTGAATTTATTACATTATCACAGCCAAAATGGCTGTGATAAAGTAATAAATTGAGTATAATAAAACATAATAAATGTATCCTTAAATTGAAAATTTCTCCCTCAAAGTGTACTTAGCAAGATAAGTATACTGTGCAATTTTGCTGAAATCTGCTACTGGTCAGTCAGTTTCATTGGTAGTCCAAGGGTCATGTGACATGTATTCCAGGCATCATCGACCAATGACACTGTCACACAAGGCGTCGTTAACCGGGGCATGGATATGGACTTCCAAGAAATAAACCCAGCAACGTTTATTCCGCCACCAGAGTATAGTTCACTGGAACACATAAACCACGTGGAGCTACCACCATCTTATGAAACAGTTATATCAAACTAAGATGCTTATAAGGTTATGCAGAACATTAACACAGTCAGCGAGCGCGTTAGCCAAGCCGCTACAAATGGCGATCACGGTAACAACCAGTGATATTGTTAGCCAAGCAGCAAATGGAAACCATGGTGCACATAGTGAACGTGTTAACCAAGCAGCCAATCGTGACCAGTGACGGAATTTCACCATGATACGCATGGACACGATCCTACGGAGCCCCGCGTGGGACGTAGAATTATTTTTGTTTTATTAATTAGTTCCAACGGAACAACAATTCGTTCCCTCAATTTAACAATACGTTCCCACGAATCGGGGAACGAATTGTTAATTCGAGGGAACGAATTGTTATATCGTGGGAACGAATTGTTAATTCGAGGGAACGAATTGTTAAATTGAGGGAACGAATTGTTATTTCGTGGGAATGAACTAATAAAACAATTCACGTCCCCTGCGGAGCTCGGTACGATCCCCTGAATGTGGACATTACGTGAAAACCATAGTACATGTAATCATCCCTTTGCCGATAGGCAAGAGGGGCTTTACCGTTAGTCATATGTGCGTAGGTTAGAAACGTCTTTCATTTCAGGGGCGGATCTGGAGGGGAGGGGTCCAGTTTCGAACGGTAACTCTTGCAATTACTCCCGTACCGTCCGTAGCTAGCCTGCAAGAGTTACCTTCGCAACTAGACAACGCCCTCGTTCCCCAAATGCTGGATCCGCCCCTGCATTTGTTACTAACTTTCGAACCACTTCACCGATATTAATACTATTTGGACAAAATGTGTACCAATGGATGGTGCTTTGCTTAATATACACACCTCGTCTAAACACACAAGGTGAAGGTCATTGATGACACATGATAACTCTGTAAGGCAACGGCGTTAGTGTGTTTTGTTTGTTTTCTCAAAAACTGTTTAACCTCTTCACCGATGTTCATCGTAGTTTGCCACAATATATGTCTGAAGATGGTGATTTGTTCTGCACATACCCTACGTATGAGCATTATGAGCACCCAGTGTGAATGATGACTAATTATTAGGGGATTAGCTTTGTTACAACGAGCCCTTGTTGATTTTATTCCTGTTCAGAAAGAACAAAATCTCCTTTTCTATTTAATGTTGATCAGCATACCATTGTCGTGACGAGCCGTCTCATCAGGATCTGCATTTTTTGCAAGTAATTTTCATATTTTTGAGAACAAAAACACCCCCTTTTCATAAATGGACTAGTCTGAATAGTCTCATTTTGTGAACATTGGATTGGTTGCATTCCAGTTACGTAGGGGTGAAAGGGTTAAATCCTTGCCTTGAACATGTATCATGAATCTATGGAAGTGTTGTCAGCATGAGATACGTTGATGTAAAATGGCAGATATTAATAACTAATACGTTTATGGATTGTAATGCACACATCTTAATAAGGTGCTATAAATATAATGTTGTACATATTTCAACAAGGCCCCGTGTCTCAGATGTGGATGAAATGCGAGCACAACAGGTGGTAAAATAACATTTAACGGTTGATTTGTATCTAACCTATATTTTTGCTAAATACAGTATTCCTAGTTTCCGCTGATGCATTCGCGATTAGTAGTCACGTAACAAACTTGTTTTGACAGGACACTACGACTCCGACTATGCCAGTGATAACATTCAGTTCTGGCATTGTTAAATTCGGTTATTTTTTATTATATCGTTTACGTACTTCGTGTGTTAACAGAATGTGAGATCACGTGGTTTCCGAACGGAGTGACGTCATGTTTTTAGGTGTGTTTACAGTATATTTGCTTTAACGGAATGACGGATATTTAAGAAACATAGCGCAGCAAATGCGCAACGGAATGTACCTTATTGTACATGTTTGCTTTAACCCTTAGACTGCTACACACAACAATTGTCGTCTGCTGTATATTGCCTTATTTCTCAATAAAAACATGGTTTGACAGCACTTCAGAATCATTTTCAATGGAAATGATTCTGCAGTGCTGTCAAAGCATGTTGTAAATTATTCTAAAGTGCTGTCAAAGCATGTTTTTTATGTTGTGTGTTTGTTTGTTTATTGGGGTTTAACGGCCTATCAACAACTAAGGTCATTTAAGGCCGGGTCAATGGGTTTAGTACTAAATCCCATATATTACCTGCACAAGTACATGTACATGATGTTTTTTATGATAAAAATGGAAAATAAAAAACAAACAGCAGCCGACAAAAAATTAAGATATCGGTCTAAGGGTTAATCTCATCATTCAATCGTTTTATCGAATAATCGGTTACCGTCTATGTAACTTAAAATCTAGAGCACACGTATGTAAGCCATAAACTGTACTAGATTCTTTGTGAAAGTTATAAGTTGGTGTAAAGAATTGTTAGAGCAATCATACGGCACAATAGGCAGCGTCTTTGGTGCACTATATATTATCAAAATAAATCAGTTTATTAGGAAGATTTTAAAGAAATTCTGCTGTAAGATTACGTCACATATTGCGTTGTGTGCAGCGTCATCTCATAAATAATCATACGATTTCGAATTGATGATCTACGTTAATATATAAACAAGTTTATAACATGTGTAGAAATGTTTGCAAACATGATAGCAGGAATGAATCATTTACGGTGATTTAGATGCACTATTCGTTTTGTTATTGTTTAATATGATATCCCGTATTTAAAGGTACATGCCCACTCAGTAGGTACAAACTGTTCTTTATAGGAATTAAATAAGTGTATAATTGTGTCACTTTTCCAACAGTTTTATAAATTACCTAAGCAGCAGGGGGGGTGGGGTGAGCAACAAAATTGGGGGGACCTCGCCAGCGTCCATCTAGCCTCCCAGCCCCATTTCGGCCTCTATATTTCGTTATCCTTGCCCTTTTCTGCGTCCACCGAGCCTCCCAGCCCCATTTCAGTCCCTATTTTGTTATCCTTTCCCTTTTCTGTGTTCACCGAGCCTCCCAGCCCCATTTCAGTCCCAATTTTGTCATAATTTGTCATAATTTCTCATAATTTGTCATAATTTAATTTTATCATAATTTCTCATAATTTGAAATTATGAGAAATAACACCTTATTAGAGATAAGAAATCCATAAGTTATACTCGGTATATACAATAATCTGTCCTATATAACAAAACTTGTTATAATAATTAATTTTAAGAAATTACAAAATTAATAAAAAATAACACCCTATTAGAGATAAGAAATCCATAAGTTATACTCAGTATATGTAATCACACAATGGTTCTAGTTAATTGTGCGTGGTTGAAGACAGGTAGTCACGAGAGGTGTCATCGTACCGGTATTTACGAGTATTGCAAACATCACAGGGCATGTATGAGAAGAAGGGTCCCAGGATTCGCGCCGAAGAAGCTGTTTCTAGTTAAGTGTGCGTGGTTGAAAACAGGCAGTCACGAGAGATGTCATCGTACCGGTATTTACGAGTATTGCAAACATCACAGGGCATGGATGAGAAGAAGATCCGTTTCGCCTCGCCCTTGTCGGCATTGTGGGGTAGGAACCAGATCCGAATCACTGCTATGTCCACCATGCGGTGGCTACGCATCGACTGGTTAACAAGGAATTACGTGCTCGCAAGTATTATCGCTTAGTAATAATTTAAATCAGAATTTCAGTTATAAAGATAAAACCGATATTGTATCAACGTTAAACAGCGTTCCTATCCGACCGCTGCAGTGTATTTCACCTTATCGAGGCCACGGTGTGTATTGATTTAAACACACAGAGTAGTAGTAGGGAACAGTTTTTATAGTCTCCGATGCATCCGCATCCAGGGTGGAGGGTGGAAATAAAAACTGTTCCCTACTTGGACAGTTTGTGGTTTATAGAAATGTATGGTGACATACTCACGGTGGTGTTGTAACTTTTCCTCCCACTTTATCACCCAGTATTAACCTAAATTTATCCCAATCAGTATTCTCAATCTTGGGAAGGGTGGCACGTGCTTTCGTTCCAATAGTATTTTTTAAATCCTCATAGAGACATCTCCTCCACCACCGATTCGAACTCGACATCAGATATATTGTTATCGACCAACGCTTTGGACACGATAACGTCGATGCTATATTTCTTAGACCTCGCGAGAACCGATATTCTGTCTTGCTTTCTACTTTTATTTTCGAATTTCCTTCCCACCACTCTGAACGCCATACATAACAACCCCGACCCAGTGGCTACACCACTCAAACCCGCGGCAATAGGAATTGCCACGATTGTAGATAACAATGCAGCGGTTCCGGCCCCACCCATTATAGAAATTGCTGCCAGCATATTTTAGTATTTACCCTACGAGTTTCCCCCTCTTGTTTTAGAATATCCTGCATCTCTATGATATTGTCCAACCTAAAATCTGAACTTATTTCGCCAAAACCAATATCATCCAATCCGCGATTGGGGTCCAACATTGTTGGTATTGGAAGCGTGCTCGGAAGTTGTGATTCGTTCATATTATTGGTATTTTACAAATTTATTTCAATCAGTAATGTCACAACAGTGGAAGAACTCGCTGGGCTAGCGACTTTCGTAACAAAGTTAATAACATTACCTTCGGAAAGTCTAATTGGATCATCAACGGCGAACAAAACCACCCCTGAACTCTGTCCAGCGAGTTTAGCGGCTCCACCCACCCCCCCACCCCCCCCCACGTTCTTCCCCATCCACTACGAGATTTGTGATGACCGCGCCCACAGCATTAACCGAACAGACCGCCATTCGTCGAACCGTATCTGGAGATGTCATGACGTATCCCCCATATATATTGCTCGCTTTGGCACCGAATGAATATTCATAGGCCCCCTCATTTAATGGCCCCCTCTTCTCAGCCCAAACTGTGATGATGGGGTTTCTGCTGCGTAATAACTTAAACTGCTCAACCACTACACTCAGTCCTTCACCAACTTGCGCAATCGCTGTATGGGTCTCAGAGCGCAATATCCCATATGCTTCCGTAAGGTCCGTCTGGTGGTCTAATCGGATTTTCTCAATCCCCGTCCGGGCCTCTTCACGAAATTCTGTTATATTTCCATCTAGTTCAGTAAGTGATGCATGATCCTCTTCCCCAACTTGGATTATTGTCCTGCCGAGATCCTTAAGTCCTGTATGTGCCTCTTCACGAACCTGTGCAGTTGCCGTCCGGACGTCTACTCTAAGCTGTGCTATACTCCTGTGAATCTCGTTTGTTGCGTCCGATATAGTTCTATTGATCAATGATCTGGTTTTGTCCGGTAGCTAAAAAGTCGCTCTCTGTCGGGATGAATCCCCCTTCTGCCGGTTCCAAATTCTTTCAATTTATATCTGTCACCCAATCGCGATTGGAATTGGAAGAACTACCTGGTCCGTATATACTCATAATAATTAATTTTAAGAAAATTATAATATTGGGGGCACCTATACTCAATTGGAAATTTCTAGGACCACCGAAATCTGGTAATAGCCCTTCAACTCTCTCGCTTGATCATCAAGAATAGAGACAGTAAATTCGTGGATATGTCCCGATTCCAAAACTTTCATCTCGGGACGTGGGAAGTCTAAGGTCGCAGTCTCCCCAAAGAAACAATCACTGGCTTGCACGGTTTTCAGTAATGTGCTGGGAGATCCGTCTAACATGTTGTACGATGTGCTCACCCGATCCAGGTTTACCCTGATATTTTTCGTGAAGGCGAAGTCCACCGGGTTATCACCGACGTACTCACCCGAGACAAACACTCCTTTATTTGCGGAGTATGTCTCTCTAAAACCGAATTGAATACCCAACATCGGGGAGATCATTATCTGGTGGTCTGGGCTGATGGTCATTGTTGCAAGTCCGGTAGCCTTCGATACTGTGAGGTTGACTATACCGTCAAGCTCTGTGGAAACAAAGTCTATGAGCTGTCTTATTCCCCACAGTCCGTGAGGCAGCTTTACACCTACTTGTTGTCCATCCTTCACATAGTAAAACCCTTCGCTCGTCCCCACATTCTGCCACCCAACCGTGAAGGTGATTGATCTGAGGCCTACCCGGCGTTTTCCGCAGCAGTTGTCGATTGACTTCTGCAGTTCACAACTCCCTTTTTGAACATTAGTGATAGTAGCAAACATAATAATATATTTCAATGGATAACAAGGCATTTAGCTTTAATTATAATGCAAACTATAAAGTTGGTGGTGTATACACTCAAAAGAACACCATTGGTGAGCTTGTGCACGCCCAAATAAGAGTCAGTTCGGGCCTGGGTTTCAACACCAATTTCTCTAACATGTTTTAAAAGTACAGACTTCCTAAAACCATTACACAGGATGTCATAACAAACTGGAACAACAACCCTATGCAGTTCTGGCAGAACCAACTAAACTGTGCCGTGCAGTGTGCCACAACCGGGTGTGGCGTCTCTTTCAGAGACCACATAAAAGACAGTTACAGCATGCTCAGCAGTAGCTTCTACAACTTTCATGTGTATTATACTATTAGGAGGATTATCAAAGAACTCGGTATTCCACTACCTCAAGACGACGCATGGAATCCCATTTCCAACACATACGACCGTAGGGCGTTCGAAAGACTGTGTAACGAATTTAACGTTTCAAAAGACGCGGACTGCAGACATAAAGTATTTCCGAACAGCAACAGCCTGGGCACCGTTCATCTTAGGGGTCTAGAGCACGGGACATACTATGTCAGAACGAAACCTGCTTTTACAGGGTTGGCGGTCGGGGGTTATACTCCGAGTTACCCAACACCACCACCATTCAGACACACGGTAAATTGGACGGAAAACAATTTTAATACCTCCAACATGACATTCGGGGCTGAAGTGGCTAGAGGGCACACGTGCGATTACAAATACTGTACATGGTTATCACCATCAAAGGCTCACGTACAGTATATTTTACAAGACAGAAACGTGCAAAAGGGTATAGAAACCTTTATATTGGACGACGGTCTAGGGTTTACGCAGGCCGGTGTTACCCGCCTCAACGAATCCATTCGCACATACGTCTGGGCCATCCTCGGCGCACAGAGGCAAATGCGCAGTTCTATAATAGGAGAAGGGACGGCGTTTGACGCGCAAACACAGTTCTTGGTAAATGTCGAGGACGCAATAAACAAACCGGTGGACCTCCCGGATGCGATCAAGCGGTATCAAGACGTTTTGCAGAACGCCAGCACCCCAGTAAACTATAAATTTGCAACAGGTCTTTATCTGGCGCATATCAATATGATACTACGAGACGACCCGGTTTACGGTTACAATAATCAGATCGAAATCGCCACCGCTGATCAAAAAATCGGCTACAACGCGAACCTGAACACTGGTATCATCAAGCGCACCCCCAAGACGGCGGCTGCACCCGTGCAGGCACACACCCCACCACGAAGCACACCATCAAGTTCCCCCAATTCACGAATTGGAACAGGAGCGGGAACTAGTGTCTAGTCAAGTTCCACGTTCGCTCCAGCTCAGGAAAGGCATGTTCCAAAAGGACTTGATGCACCATCAAGTTCCGCCAATTCTTCCAATCGAGATGGGATTGGAACAGGAGCGGGAAGTACAACCCACTAGGAAAATAAATTAGGGCTCGTCGTCGCCCTCGTGGGGATCGTACTACTTGTGCTTTGGTTTTAGGAACTCTCGGGCGGAGAATAGTAGAAGACCGACGATCGCCACGAAAGAAGCCCAAGTATTTTTGGCGAGCCATCCGGCCGTTTTTGATAATATAGATAACAAGTAGGAGACGACACTCCCGATCAACCCAGGCAGAGCGGCAGCCGCCTTTCTTGCTAATTTAGCCAGGAGATTGGCCAGGGCTTTTAGTTGTATTTTTACCCACTCCTTAGCTCCACCGGGTGCCGGTGCGGGTGCTGGTGCGGGTTCTGGAGCGGGTGCTGGCGCGGGTGCTGGCGCTGGCGCTGGTGCGGGTGCTGGCGCGGGTGCTGGCGCGGGTGCTGGCGCGGGTACTGGCGCTGGTGCAGCCGCCGCACCGCCTACGACTATGATCGATATAGTCATGCCGAGAGCTGCGAGGATGCTTGCTATCGTGACGCCCTGATCACTGAACAGAGTGCGAAGTCGCTCACCGAGTGTCGTCTCCTTGTGCAGAACCCTCGAGATTGTTTCGCGGATCCGACTGATTTGGATGCGGAGAGCCTCACGGTTAGTCGAGGCAGCCTCCACGCGAGCTGCTCTTTCATCCCGCAACTTTTTCAGTCGTCAGTTGGTCCGCTCGGTAGATTCTCTATCGTCACCGGCTTCCCCAAGTTTTCTTTCTTCTAGCGCGATATATTCATCCAGCGCCGTGAGATTGGAGAGGTTATGGACCAATACACCCCGGACTGTTTGCATAGCCCTATCGAGGCCCCGGAGTTCGCGAAGAGGTAAACGGCGGGTCAAGAGGTTTTAACGGCGGGTCATCGTTCGACCCTTGGTCGAGTTTGAGTATTCCATCTATTTCGTTTTCGTTGATCTCCATTGTGCGAATAGCGTCGGTGGCGACACGAGGGATCTCGCTGAGCTCGACAGTTTCTATCGCGGCGGCCGTCTTTGCCATCATTTCGTCGGTAGACTGTCGGGTCCTTACAGCGTGGGCCGGCATAATTTTTTTACCACGCTTCCAATCCGTGAATCCTAGTTCGCTCCTTACGATTTCGCCATCACCCCGGGGTTCCGGCAATGGTGTTCAGCGATAGGGGTTTTCCGGTATTCATGTTGATAATCGGGATATTTGATGCTTTTAGTCACCTTTTTCTGCCAAACTGTTGTAGTAGTCGTCTACAGTTGACTTGACTAACTCCTGACTTAGACTAATGGTGTTGGTAGCGCCACCTATTTCCCCCAATTCATCCCAGTTGATTCACTATGAAGGACGTTTCGTCATCGATGTCATCATCGATGGCATCATCGATGTCATCATCGCGGAAATCTTCTCGGTCGACTTCGTCCATACCAATATCGTAACCATCCATTTTTATAATTAATTACGTATTAAAGAAAAAAACATACGGGTTTAATAGAGTATTTAAATATGTCTTCGAGTCAATACGGTTGCAAGCTCAATCCATACCGCAGACTGCGGGAGCCCCTTGGGGCGAAATGTGTGAGACAGAGCGTCGTTATTACCATCGACGATCGACCCATCGACGATCGACCAGAACCAGCAGTTGTTGGTCCGCTTCCCAAACCTCGGAGCTAGCGACGTCATTATGCCGGGGACTGTTCGCTTCGCTTTCACTATTTCGCTGACGTTGACAGACGTGGACCGAACCGTCGTTCAGAACCTGGGTCGCGCCATCGTCAAGAAGACCATGATCAAGATTTCTGGTAATGAGGTGATGTCGATCGACGACAGCGACGTCTACCATTGTTATCAGGACCTGTGGAAGACAGAGCAAGAGCGCGAAAATGCGGTCTATCAGGGTATTGACACCAGCAAAAATAAGAACGTAACCAGACTTAGAATCGGGGCTGGTAACAAGGCAGATAACGACGTGAGCGACAACGCGATCGCGGCCGCTTACGGCAACCGCTTCTACATCCCGCTCGACTTCGAGTTGCTGGAGAGTCACATGCCCTACTATCTGAGTGCTTTGGCAGACCGCCTCGAATACGAACTAACGTTCAACGACTACGGCCGAGTTCTCATAGCCACCGACATGGCATCGACATATACGATCGACAATGTTTCGCTGGAGTACGACATGGTCACGATGCCCGAACTCGTGCGATTGATCAGAACACAGTACGCCGGGCGCGTTGCCATACTTTACGACCGAGTTCTTCGCCATCGCAAGATGACGAAAGACAAAAGTGACACATTTATGGAATATTAATGTCAACGTACCCGCCCGCTCCATGAAAGGTATACTGATGCTGTTCGAGGAGCGTCGGTTCGAGCTCGGGTCTAGAAAAAGCGACAAATTATATAATCCCAAAAACACAAAGGTAGAGGTGACGATCGAGGGAGTTCCCAATCAACTCTACAGCGCGGGCCTTCGCGCGCACTAGCAGTGGGACGAATTCAGAAAGCAGTTTGCTGCTGGCTCTAAGCGTGACACAGAGGTTGCCGCGGTTGCCAAAGACCTGCAGCTCTCGAACGTCTCCCTCGCGCAGTTCCTGACTAGCAAATACGCGTTATGGTTAGACATGCGAGTCAGCGACGACGACCAAATGCACGGTAGTGGACGCCAAGTTGAGAACGCTAGCGAGGGTGTGACGATCCAGATAACCAAAGAGGCGGATGGAGCTGGGCCATTGAACGTGTATCTATATATAATCACAGACGCACAACTCAACATCGAAGATGGTCGATACGTCTCAGAACTCTACTGATTTAATAAATCAATATAACGATTTATTAATAAATCAACACCAATTCACGATTGGAGATTTAACTCTACCTTCAAACTTTAAAGTTTGTGATGCCCACTCTGCCATAATATGTGGGCAGACAGGATGCGGAAAAAACAATTTTCATCCTCGACTTGCTCGAGGGGTCCTACCGCGATACCTTTCGACACATTGTGATCCTGTGTCCCACTGTGCGGCACAACGATACTTATCAGCGGCGCCCGTGGATATGGACCGACCCTGAGGTATACGTTATTGACACCGGCGACAGGCTTCAGGATTGGCTGCGTGGTTTATACCAAAGATTCCAGGGCGAGCCCACCCTATACGTGATTGACGACTGCTCGGCCAAGGCGGCGATGACCAAAAAGAAGGACATGCTCTCCGAGCTCACATTTTCTGGCCGCCATGCGGGGAAAAGCGTATGGATCTCCACTCAGAAGTACAACGCCGTCCTCAAGGATCTGCGCGAGCAAACGAAATGGGTCGCCGTCTTTCACTGCAAGGACCGAGACTCATTCGATGACTGTCTTCGAGAGAACGACATTATCCCAACGCGCGAGGAGCGCCTGCAGGTTAGACAGATGCTTTCGGAAACTAAGCACGCGAAGCTTCTGCTAAAGAATGATCAACCAACTGCTTACAAAGTTATTAATTAATTAGTAACTGCTGAGCAAATGCTTAACAATGCTGAGCAATTGATAAACAATGCTGAAGAAATGCTTAAGAAATGTTGAACAAATGCTGAACAATGGTTAACAATGTCAACAATTTGGTGCTCCGCTGCGAGCTTTGTTACAAGCATAACGGTGATCATAAGTATCGGGTGGTGCGCTTGGCAATATGTTAAAGTTATGAGACTTGTAAGAATAGTTAAATTAATTTTAAGAAAATTAGCAATAATGAACTGCGACGAACTTCTCGATCAGCTAATGGAAGAAACCTCAACTCCGACTGCCGACACGGTATCTTTCCTGAAAGATAATGAAACATCAACTCCGACAGAGCAATCGGGTTCAACAGTGTTGAGTGCAACACCTGCCGATACGAATGAAAATGCTGCGCTACGAGAGCGGCTAGCTGCGCTGGTTGCTGGGGGGACAATCGGAGCATTATCTCGGTAGGCGTCTCTCAGTTTGTCAGGTGGATAAGATGTCAGATGTAGAGGTTGATACAATGTATGCGCGATACGAATCTAGGTTAGGTGCGGAGATGACAAAAACTCTTGGATCAGCGGCTATTCATTTGTACGCAACCGCTGTTAGTATACTTCTCCCTATACCAAACACCGCGGGATTGATTCGCGATCTAGAGACTGACCCTTTTATAGGACACACTCTTAGAACAGCCTGCTGCTCAATTTAACACAAGTTTGGAATGTACTTAGCTCCACTGACAACCGCGTTGACCACGGGTAAAAACTGTCAATTTGGACATATATGCCCACGAACTATAAGCCCTAATATTATAAATGATGACACAAGACGCGAGAGTGACGGAACCACAATCTCCAATTTCAACACTGTTGAACCCGATTGCTCTTCCAACTCCGATTGATCCTCCAATTGCACGACACAAAAACCCAAAAAGACAGGCAGCTGGGCGGACAGCGGCTGCCACCCGAAAAACAAAACAAGATAAAATACTCGCCGAGCTTCGAGAGGCCAAACAGTCGTTGCAATCGCGGATTGCGACACCCCAAATATAACCAGAAGAGCAATCGGGGAGAGCTGTAGCTCCTACCCCCTATTTCCTCAACATTGTTGAACCAGATTGGAAAATCATCCCGTGGGTTGTTGGTGGTGGTCTGGCAGTTGTGGGCACCGTGTGTGTGTGGAAATACCTTTCGAGACAACCCCCAACCTCAACACTGTTGAACTCGAGCATGTTGGAGGCGGGTCCGAAGAAACTTACGAAACACCAATCGCAATTGGATGCGCCCCATTTAAACATTAAACGCGATCCCTTTTATATGCAATAAATATAATGGCTGAAAAGAATGGTAAAATGATAGTGAATGCGCTTTATCACGCCGTGGTGATATCGGGTCTCACTGTCGGATATGCTCGACTATAAAAGATGGCCTTCGGAGGGCCCTCTCCCAAATTGGATATGACCGTGAGAGACGTAGGGTTCGTGACCTTAGATGTAGCGGCCACAGTTTGGACTCGAGAATATGTAATCAAAGCAGGAATTCTACCTCCTAATATATTGAAATAAAATGGCTACTGTCTTAGCAATAGGAGGTGGTGCAATCGTGAGCGCAGCGGCGTTCGGCCTTAGCAACTATTTATTCTCGTTAATAGGAAAAAACTCGGACGCGGATGATGAGCGCAAGCGTCACGATTTAGCTGTAGAACAACTCAATAGCGCAAAGGAAGCATGGGCGGAAAAACGAACCGCCCGTATGGACTGGATCAACGAAGAGCTTCGCCGCGAGAGTCACTCCGTGCAAACTTTCCGGAACGTTGACGAAGCCATGCGCGAGTACAAGCTGGCATATCCGCAGAGAAGTCTCGCGCCGTTCATCGTCGTGGGAATGGGTGTGGTGGGTCTCGTCAGCTACTATATTGGAAAAGCAATAAGAAATAATTATTAAAAAAAAAACACACTTTTTTAAATAATATATAGAACGATGTTAGTTGACGAGCTTTATTTTGCTCTAATCGATGTAGGCTACACGGCCCTTAAACACCGTTTAGCTGGCGCAAAGGGTCTGATCCGTCTGGCCCAAGATTCTCTCGAGACGTGGCGCGAGGATAACAAAGCGGCCACCCTTTTCGCAAAGCGGATGTTAGATTCCTCCGAGTTCCCACTCATGTTCCAATCTAATCGCTATTGGACTTCCAACAATGGTTTAGTATCGCCGACGCAGTTACCGGACGATCTGGCGAGTGCATGTTGGAGATTGACCGATCTATTAGAATACCTCGCATACGATGGACACGCGCAAACTTAATACCAAACTATCGGTTCGCCTAACGCGCAAGCTAGCGAACACATACTACAGCCTCCGCGGCTACTGGAAGGGACTCATGGCCATCAAGAACCTTCCGAAAATGCAGCCAAGGAATGGTTCAAGAAGCAGGCCATCTGGCAGATTTATTTGCCCGCGCCTCACAATATTCCGCGCCCGAAATTCGACGTGCCGGTGCCGAACGATGTCCACCAAGCAGACCTCCTATGTCTCCCTCACGATCGCGTCGGTCGCAAGACGTACAAGTACGCACTGACAATCGTTGACATAGCGAGTCGGTATAAGGGGGCTCAGCCGTTGGCCACTAAAGAGTCTAAGGAGGTGGCCGAGGCTCTTTCCCGAATATATAAAAGGAGTCCTCTCAAATGGCCGAATCTTCTCCAGGTCGATCCCGGCCGCGAGTTCATGGGCGCGGTCTCTCATCTATTGTCTAAACACAAAGTTTCTGTCAGACGCGGCCGCGTCAACATCCACCGGGACAAGGGGATCGTGGAGCGGTTCAATCGAACCCTGGCTGAGAGGTTGTTCGGACACCAATACGCCAAAGAGCTTGTAGATCCTCATTCGCGATCGACCGAGTGGGTGAGCAGGCTGCCCGCCGTGGTCTCCGCACTGAACGGCGAGGTGACCAGATTGATCGGTAAGAGGCCCGTAGATGCATCAAGGCGAAAACGGTGGCGCACAAACCATCCGCCGTCTCGCGCGGGCGCCCCGTTTGTTTAGCGGAGAAACGACTTCCATCGGATGTTGCCATCCGGTACCTATATCAACCGGGAGAGCTCGAAGGTGGACGGCGCCCGTGGTCCCGTGTTGTCTCTCAATGTATATCATCTAGATCGATCTATTACCAAACCCGATGAGCCCGTGCTCTACTATTTGGATGGTGGTCCATCGCGCGGGTTTGTGTGCGAAGAACTTCTCGCGGTGCCTTCTGACACCCAGCTATCTCAGGATGGCGTTCTCATTCACTGAGCGCTGCTGCCCTTCTTTTCCGGTTACACTCAAGACAGGTCAGCCGCACGTTACATCTGCAGTGTCCCTTGCTGTTGTCCAGCCGGTCGACACTGAACTGCTGTGTGTCTTTGGGCTGGTACGCCCAGAGCAACTCGATGCTGCATGCTGCGCAGTGGTTCTGCTGACCGTCTGTGAGTGCGAGGATGTGGTCGAAATTGAGGTTGAACCCCTGGAAACCTTTTGCCTGATCCAGGCGCTTGTATGCCACGAGCTTTCTCTGAATATACTTTCTAAGCTCTTGATTGGTGGGCTGATTGACCTCATTCATCCAACCACCAACACCAATCGCAGATTGGATGGAATTGGGAGTCCAATCTTGGGGGATTGGTGGTGGATATACGACCCGCTGGAGCTGGCTCAGGTACTCTACTCTTGAGACGGCGAGGTAAGCAAGGTTGGACCACTCGAGGTAGTCGTCGATGATCCAGACCTTTTGTGGGTCGTGGATAGTGAGGCCCTAGCTCGAGTGAACCGTACGGGCGTAACCGAGGCGCCAATCATCCCCCCTGATGGCAGCCTCTGCAGCCTCAATGGTGACATCGACGACATCATTCAGGACAAGCTCTTCCTTGTTGCCTGTACCAGGAATTGTCACAAGGATGTTCTGCTTCCGACTGTCTTTGGGGTTGTAGAGAACAGGCACCGGTGTGTCTGGGAAGTGCTCCTTATGCCTTTTCAGTAACAGCTCCTGCGCCCGGTAGCGTACCTTCTGACGGCTGGTGAAGATTATGTCACAGGGCCTCCACTGCTCCACAAACCGGGACCATCCCAGGCAGCTGGGTAGAGCCTTGCGCATCTCATTGCATTGGACTCTATCTGGTTGAAGACGGATGCGCCTCTTCAGGGTATTGAGGGCTTCGTCTTTCGCCCTGTGGTCTACTTCGACCTCTTCGTAGTAATCTAATTTTTGCTGCAGCCAGTCGTGTGGCATCTCTCCCACGATCGGTGGAGGTTGACCTTGATCACCACAACATATGACTTGAACCCCATGTTGATCCAGCCAGTCCAGGAACGTCTCTAGGATGTGCTTGGACACAGTGCAAACCTCGTCCCAGATGATCTCACATGGGGGATGAACTTAGGCGGTATGATACTGGGGCATGTACAATTGCTCACCTTTGTCGCGCCACTGGGCTGGAGCAACTGGTGGAAGGTATGACATCCGAGTGAAACAACTCACACAGCGTGTGGGCGACAAATGCACTATTTCCGTTGAGCTTGTGTAGTGCGGTTTTTTGGATGTAGATGCTGTCAGTGGCCACCCGGACAGCCTCCTTAGAGTCGAATATCGAAAGCATAGAGAGGAGGTTGATGTGGGCGTAGGCCAACATGCTCGCCCGCAAGTGGGTGTACTGGGGTTGCGAGCCATCATAATACGTGATAATATGACCAAAGGGGCATTTTTGAGGCGCGCCAACCAAGGTGCCGCTTTGGCGGGTGTCTTGCACAAGGAAGTCGAGTTCTCCCTGGTCTGTCACTACCCTTTTGGTCAGTCGTTTGCTTTCGGCCTTGTTGCCTTGTGTGAACTTGCCGATAACGCTGCAGCCCTGATCACTGTTCTCAGGGAGCCAGACATCAGTTTGCTTCTCGAACGCAATAATAGCTTCGCGGACCTTGAGGCTTTTTAGGAGACCCGACTCTACGAGGAAGGTGAGCAGTGGTGTGGGAGCCCACCCCTGCTCTGAGAAATGCTTTCCAAACCACGCGGGGATGACGGGGTGAATGTTGTCTTTGAAATTTCACTCGATAACCTCGGCGAATCCAGTGCCAATATTTTTAAGGAGGGGGGCATTAATGCTAACCCTGGTAATCCTGTGTTTTGGGTGGCCAAACCGATCGAAATAGGGCTTGGCTTCACCGAGGCCCTGAAAACTGGCGGGATAGCTCTCCTTCATATCGATACTAACAATATATCGTGTGTCATAGTCCATAGAGTTCCAAAGGCCACCATGACCATGCTCCACGCAAGCCTTCTGGATGTCATCCGCGAAAGGCGCCGGGGTGTGCTTCCAACGATTTTTCTCTCTGGTTATTACCGCAGCAGCATGGTTGACGCCGAAGACCTTTTCTGCAAGATCGCGGTCACCTAGATCATCGCATGCTTTAATCAAGTGGTCGTGTGTTTCCCGAGTCCGGTAGGCGGTACCGTCATGGAGCACAAACTGGTCCACAGTTAGCTGCTTGTCCTCTCCTCCTAAGAGCCATACTGCGATCGGCTGGTCTCGTGTTGCTTCTCTGATAGCTTCCCACACATCACCCTGATATATGCGAACCCGTCTAGAACCCGGGAAGTGCAGGTCTTTTCTGCTTTTCGATAACTTTGGGTACCACGTCGCTGGTACTTCCCACTGTTGTCGATGTCCCCACCGGCAATGTCCTTCAAGATGATCGCCCGTTGTAGAATGCTTTCAAGATCAGCCACGTCGTCAACTGTGGCACCCGGTTCATGGACCCTGTCCTCCCACTGCTGGATTTTCTGTCGCCTCGTGGTAGTGAGCCCCTGGCCCCTCGAGGCACTTTCAAAATGATCCACCACTATTTGGGCAACGCAGTTGAGGTCGCCATCTCTTAGCGGAGCAAGGTTGGCAGGATCTGGGTCTTTTATTGTATAGAGCCCATAGACAACAGCGGTAACGGGGTAGGTATTCTGGTAGTATGGTCTAATGATCCCGCTCAGAGCGCCCGGCTTTGTGTCACTGTTAATGTTTACGCCTTGGCCCTTACGCCTTCATTTTTTCACGGGATCAAATTTGTCTTCGACCACCCAATCTCCCTCATCCTGTTCTCGTAAATACTTGAGTTTCAGGATGTATTCCCTCTGTGGGAGGTCTTGGAGAAGGCTCGATGCCCTATCGTCTGTCATCGTGCCATCTATGGACAGGCGGCCCGCTTTGATATGTACTACTTTCTGGTCACCAATCCCCATCAATTCACGAATTGGAGTTGAAGGCGGGTGTTCTGCCTCAACTCTCCATGTTGAGAAGACCGCTGCGGCGCCATCAACTTCAAACTCGTCTTTGGCGTCGTTCAGAATCTTAACCCACGGTTCATCGGCTGGAAGCCGCACCAGGGGAGGGTCCTGTGTGTCTAAGTCGATACATTGTTGATCCTCTGGGATGGGTTCAGATATTCGCTCAAAAATATCTTGGATCAATTTATCCATTATGTGATTACATATACTGAGTATAACTTATGGATTTCTAATAGGGTGTTATTTTTTATTAATTTTGTAATTTTCTTAAAATATGTATGACAGATTACTGTATATACCGAGTATAACTTATGGATTTCTTATCTCTAATAGGGTGTTATTTCTCATAATTGCAAATTATGAGAAATTATGATAAAATTAAATTATGACAAATTATGAGAAATTATGACAAAATTATGACAAAATTGGGACTGAAATGGGGCTGGGAGGCTCGGTGAACACAGAAAATGGAAAGGATAACAAAATAGGGACTGAAATGGGACTGGGAGGCTCGGTGGACGCAGAAAAGTGCAAGGATAACGAAATATGGAGGCCGAAATGGGGCTGAGAGGCTAGATGGACGCTGGCAAGGTCCCCCCCCCCAATTTTGTTACTCACCCCCCTGCTGCTTACCTATCTATCTATCTATTGCTTACGTTTAGCGGCCGCACTGTCTCTATGGACTTGCACGCCGTCCGCAAAAGGCGGAATCAAAACTTGGGCTGAATGGGAATTTTGAATACGTGTAATCTGGGTAGAACCAGTTCGCAGGCTTAGGTCCCCAAATACAAATGTGCAGAATGGATTACTGTTGGCGGCCACCAATTTGGTGACCTAATTTCGCGCAGTAATCTGGTGCACGGCCGCCATGTGTGTTGATTGCTGCTCGCAATCAGCCGCATAGAACACCGTGGTGATAGGTGGTCGTTCCATGGCTATCCTAGCCCCGAGATCAATGCCGCCTCGCTTCCGCACAGGTCTCCTCATTACAGACTCAAATTCCACCGACAAGTCGCCGTAGTACTTGTTTGAGTGTCTAACCCCGTGGAAGTTCTTAGGTGATCTGGTGTTGGTAATATCTCTCTCCCTGGAGATTTCCGTCACGGAATGTGTCAGATATCCCTTGTGGAGATATCCGTTGACATCCGTGACGGTTGTCGGATGAACGATGGCTCGTATGGGTCCTGTCGGCGCGTTTCCGACGATGTAATGATGTTTCCTGGCAGGAGATGGCGGTAGCTCAATTTTCTGGATCTGGGGTCCGTTGAAGTCACAGTCGTAGGTAAATCTGCCGGTCGATGTGCCGGCGATGGATGTAGTGGGTTCCGGTGTTCTTCGTGGCGGCTGTGGGACGACGGGTGACGATTCGTGCCACTCGTCTTCGCTGTCAGAGTCCGGTTGCATTTCCCGGGACGAGTTCAGCTCGTCCGGGCTTATGCTGGCGCTCCCCGAGGGGCTCGCCTCCAGACTCTGTTCCTCTCGTCGTGGTGGAGTTGTCGGCGTCGTTGGCATCATGGGCATCAGTGGTGTGTGGTGTCATCGAGGGGCCCAGAGAAAGGCCATTGCCGGATGAGCGTGGCTCCCCTAGGGGAGCCTTCTCAATCCCAGCAACTTTCCTCGAACGACGAGATCGCTTGGGTTTCTTCACAGGAGCAGTGGTGGTAGGCTCCTGTGGTTTCAAACACCAATTGACCTCTAGGGTAAATGTCGTATATCCGTGATGTATTCGATATAACGGCTTGTTCGATACCCCCTCAGACATCAACGGCTTCAAAATCGCGTGCCCGATATACAGATATAATAATTTAGTAATATTTATTTTACTGATAGTGACTCACGGTGGTATCAGGTTATTTTCATATGCAAATGATGCATCATATGTATTAATTATTTATCTAATTAAATGCGCCACCTGAAAAAAATAATATTTTCGACAAATTATAAGTATGATCATTGCACATCAAAACATAAATACAGAGAATAAATAGTAATGTCCGTTAACATTTTAAGGAAACACGGTTATCACCCCTGCTATCCGTGTGGATAATGGTGGATGAATGTTTATTTTGCCAGAAAATGTCTCAGATGATCTCTGATAGAAAGAAAATGTTGTGCGTACTGTGTGGACATGTACATTTAACAGACCATAACCAAGTTATGGCATGTAAATACTTGTCGTGGCAAAATTGAACACATTGATGCGACGTGTCGTTTTTGTCCATGCTGAGTGATACATCAGTCGCACCAATGGCTGTATCATGACCGTTGTACGCGTGCCTTCTTTATATGTGGCTGTGACTGGAGAAATGGGGTTTATATATTTTGCGACCAGTGTAGATCCAGATCAGGATCTACACTGTTCGCCAGTCCATCAATGATAACACCGGAATGCCTATAACAAGCAATATATATCATTATCCGGCTACAGGAGTGTGATATTTAATCAGGAGTGACACTGGTCACAAATCCCATTAGTCCCATTTCTCCAGTCACAACCACAAATTATCTTCAATAGTTGCATTTCGGTCTCCTTTGTGCATACTTCTGCAAGTTTCTATGTTTTTATTAAACGGCTATAAACCATAAATCATCATGTTAAGTAAATGAAACCTGTTCACCGGGAATTAAACTAAGGTTGTAAAATATACATTTAGGCATTATCGGTCGGCTAGCAGCCTTTAACATTTAGTGTCTACAATATGTGCATTCATTTTAAGAAAGCATATGACTTGAATGACTGAAAGAAACTATGGGCAAGCCTTGCTACTGTGTGTATTAACGAGAAATTGTTAGGTTCCGTTAAATCGTTATGTACTGGTGTATCGTCGTGTGTCTGACTTAACGGTCTACGAACCGAGTGGTTTGATGTACACCGTGGATTACGTCAGGGCTGTTCTCTGTCTCCTCTATTATTTAACCTATTCATCAATGAGTTTGCTCTAAATATTAAGGCCGTAGGTAATGGTGTCCAGTTAGATGACGAGGTATTATCCATTGTATTATACGCAGATGACATATTGTTGATTGCAGCAAACGAAGCGGATCTGAAATGTATGCCTAACATGCTTCATGAATGGTGTGATGGTCGTGAATAATCAAAATAATAATATTGTGCATTTTCTGATATCATCTGTGCATCGAACTATTTTCCCATTTATGTGTGGACCCGAACAACTGTGCATTGTTGATCGATACAAATATATTGGTCTTATTCTGAGTGAAACACTAGATTATAATATCACAGCAAAAATGAATACTCACAGTGCTGGTAGATCACTAGGTTTGATCATAGCACAAATGATGTTTTTAAGAGATTGATCGACTCAATTGTCTGATCAGTTATTGCCTATGGTGCAGCTATTTGGGGTATTAAATCTTACTCATGAATTAATACAATACAGAACAGGGCTATGCGATACTTCCTAGGTTTATGTAGATAGGCACCTATGACTGCGGTGTCTGGCGATCTGAGCTGGATTCCTGCACCTGTTCGACAGTGGAAATGTATTGGTATAGGCCTGTCAATATACACACCGATAGAATCAAAAGCCAAATTTTTAAATGGTCACTAAATAGTGCTGGTAGAGGATGTCGAAATTGGCCCTCTTTAGTGACCACTATTTTTACTACGTTAAACTTGGCAGATTTTAATAACGTTGATGTTTTTATTATATGATATCTCCCTTGAGATAGCATATTATATGTATGTCACGCACATTTCTATGGGGGGCAGCCATATTGTCGTGCTACGCCTAAATGGCGAGTACGAACAAGAAAATAGTTCCCTTTGTCAACTTATCCTATGGCGTTTAGTGCTGTCTTGCTTTGTATCTACAACTCTACATATACTATATATCTATAGTTTTCACAGTTTTGGGCTCAATTTATCAGTTAAAGTCTGGGAAATACGGAATCAAGACGTACATTTCGTGGATATGAATACAGCAGCTATTATCTTTAGTTCTCAGTTAGGTAGCGGTGACCAGCAGCCCCTTTCGTACACTTTTCCTGGGAGTTTCAAACAGTAACTTATTCTAGAGAAAACGTATGGATGGTAATGGGTTTGCACCATCACAGTACATTTGCCTCCGGATTACGATTGAGAAAATATGCAACTTTCAGTCTCTAGTTCCGCAAGTGATCAGTTTTTGTGGAGATAACATATTTCAATACTTTCAGTACTTTGATTAATAAATTCACCATTCAAACTGCAGTTGTTGAAGCGATGATGATCGGATATGTTGATGGATGGCAAGCCGTTATCAACAGAGACAGTAGTGTTAGTGGTGTAGGCGGTTATAAATTGCGCACTTATCGTACTTACAAACACACATTTGGGTTTGAGAAATATTGTGGAACGTTTTTGGCAATTAAACATAGATCAGCGTTTGCAAAGTTTCGATATGGCGTCGCACCTATAAGGTTAGAAACTGGTAGATATGAGCACCTTCCTGTTAATCAGAGGCTATGTATATTTTGTAACGAAAACGCTGTTGAGGATGAACTTCAAGTACTTTTAAAATGATTTGTTGACGAAGATCTTAGTGTCGAATTATTTCAATTAGCTCATAGCATAAATAGTAACTTTATGGATTGGAATGATGGAGAAAATATTTTGTTTCTGTTTTCCAACTGTGATATTATTGAGTCATGTGCCAACATATGTAAATACTGCAAACATTTATTTTACACATCACGGCTATAACTATTTTAAGCTCGGTTGCATATCTATTGCTAATCAGTTAATTTCAAATCTGATTTGTGATGGTAGTGAAGTTTTAAGCTTTTTCATAATAAGATGCCGTGTTCTTAGACAGGTGAAAAAACATATACTGTTTTATTTGCACTGTCACGATTAGTGGTAGCTATGAAACGTAGGACGCATGGAAGGAATAAGCAAAAAGCGGTTGTCGTTGCCACTGATTATTTTAACCAGGATAAGCGCGATGACAAGGGCAACTTCAACGATTTATTTCTGTTTTGTTCATTTGTGCGTGCTGTTCATGTGTAGGCTTAAATGTATAAAGGTTTGCTCAACGTTTATAATGAGCCATCTCTTGTAATTCTTTTAGCATGGCAATTGTACATGTACCTATATTTTATCATTATTATGTATTTTATGATGTGCGGTTGATGAGCCGTTAATACACAATTTATATATATACATTACCGGGATATAAAATGTTCAAAAATACACTTACACTAATAAACGGACTGGATTATTCCGATGTCATTGGGACAACAAACATGCATACGTTGATGATCGGCGCTTTATTTATAAATATAACGCGTTTATAACAACATACACATGTTTACACGATATGTCTTTCAGTATCAGACAGTATGCCAAGGGCGGATCTTTTAACAAGGTGTATGATCACGTGGTTACAACAACAACAACAACAACAACAAGTACTGAATCTTCCAGAAGCCACCCCCCTACCCCCCACCCCCACCCCGATTAAAAGTAAGTATTCTTTTATTTTGTCCCTATTATGTAACGGATTTTTATGAAATATGGCTCATCCAACGCGTCTTGTTAATCTGCACTTGGTGGTATAGGTACTTTAGCCCAAACCTTTTACATTTGCCGTGTTTGCGAAGAATCGATGTCCGTGTCTACTGACACGGACATCGAGTCTTTGCAAAAATGACATAAATATGTGCCGAACTCTCGGGACCACCAAATACAGCTCATCTAGGTACGTTTGCTGCTCCATAGTTCATCAAAATCCGTTGCCTATTAAGGAAAATATCAAATAATGCTTACCTTGGTGTGGGTGCACTTTCAACAGCTTAAGCCATTGTTGTTGTTGTTGTTGTAACCACGTGATCATGCACCTTGTTTACGTAGGCCGTTTTGTACTACATGTACTTATGAACCGACCCGTGGGGATCATAATATAATTGCTTCCTAAATGTGATGGGATATATGTATAACATATATACTCAGTGACAAAAGAAACCGTACAGTCCAATAATACTGGCTTATATTGGCGAAAAGAAGATGTATATAATAATACCGACAGATGGTTATGCAATAACAATATTTAATTCACATCACTTAATCATGTCAGAGGACATCAGCATGTGGCGTAGAGGTTGAAATCAGTAGCCTATTTCACCAACATGGCAAAGTATACTTATCTAGCAAAGTATACTTTAAGGGAGAAATTTTCAATTTATTATACTGAATTTATTACATTATCGCAGCCATTTTGGCTGTGATAATGTAATAAATTCAGTATTAATAAGTCTGCATACTTTTAATCATCAAATATATTCAGGGGTTAGTTCTATATGAAATACTATATTTTGGGGAAAATAAGTGATTACTCCCTCAAAGTATACTTTGCTATATAAGTATACTTTGCAATTTTGATGACATCGGCTACTGGTGTTAAACAGTAATCATGAAAATGTATTCGTTTGACTGCAGTAGATACCACTGTACTGTAAACTGTACGGGCCGGTATGATAAGGCACACACAAGATGGCGGACGTTAAAAAACGTGAAAGGTAAGTGCTTCAATTTTTACTATTTTCCCCTTTAAAACTAGCAAATATCACGAACTAAACGTTGTAATCCTGTGTATAAATGTTTTCTTAACCCTCGGTTGCTCATGTCAGGGTCAATCACTCGCTAATATAAGCAGGAACGACAAAAAAACGTGAACATTTTGAAAATGCAGCGGGAGAACTGTCTTTACCGAGCTCGCATACGGTAATTTATGCATTAATTTTTAATTTATCACTTGGTCTTACATCATTGATTGATGTTCTTTCCGAATATGTGCCCCTCGTTTCCACACTTTAATTGCAAATATGTGACGTGTCCTGGCATTACGAACAAGTGCATTTTCTGCTTTGGAATTTGCTGATTTTAAAGAGCTCGGCCAGAGATATTTCCCATTTCTTGATAGGCCATAAACAATAATGAAGGTGGCTCTCTTTTTGCAAGCAGATCTGTGATTATGATGGTCGCATATAACACGACGTGTAATGTCCATATTGTCAGCCGTGTGCCCATATGTAGGAATATTCGATGGTCTATGCTGCCTGCTATCGTTGTTACATGTACGTATGTACGTATTCTATATGTATTATGTATTGCTGTATGGCTTAAAAGTGTGTGTTATACTAGTAAGGCCATGCCATTATTTTTCTCTGTTAAGCGTCCACCCAGGTGGCTAAAACCTACCTACGTATCCGGTAAAAACGAACAAGGTCTTGAAAAAAACGAATGTAAATTTATGTTAAAAACTTCCTCAACCCTTTGCAGTCTGCAAAGTGTTGAGAAAGTTTTTAGCATAAATTCAAATTTCCGCCATCAAACTTGAAAAAAAAATAAGAAGGAAATACATGTACATGTACTCTAATTAAACTTATTAAGTGTAAATTCATGAATGGATATAAAACGTGCACATGTCCCCAATCAGTGTTCATATTATCGCCAGTAAAGAGTGTCAAATAGCATACAGAGTGCGTTTGTTTTTTCACAGAACCACTCTAAGAACCTACCCGCACGCGCGGACGCTTACCAGGGAAATAACTTTGTATGGCCTAATCATGTATACATTATACAGTTTGCTATAATCATAACAGAGATTAATGAGCCATCTAATCATGATTTGCAGTGTTCAATGTCAATATTTCTAATATTTTAAATCAATACCCCTTTTTATCCCCTCGCCATAGGCAAGAGGGGATATAGCGTTAGTCCATGTACGTACGTACGTAAGTTAGTAACACCTTACGTGTTTCAATAATTTATGAACCGCTCCACCGATTTCGATAATATTTGTTAATGTATGTATCTTGGGATGTTGCTTTGTTTTGCGTACGACCCACGTCCGACTGCCCAAGGTCAATGTCACCGTGGAGTTATGTTCACCTTGTTTGTAAGGCTTTGCAAGGCGGATGCGTTTAAAGTTGTATTTAATATCAGGGCTGCCAGCGAGGGGATTACCTTAGTAATAACGATGCCCTTGTTTATGAACGCTCAAAATCAGCATAGTACATAGACGGTATGCAGTTATTTGGTGGAATGGTTTTTGTAGGATTACTGATTAATGGCCTATCAGTAAGACGGCGGAGGCGCCGTCGGGGTCAGGTGCCGTTCCGGTTGTTGTCCAATACGTGACGGTAACAATGTTACTCCGAAACACTTCTTGGAGCGATATAAAGTCGCAATGCCTGCGCCTACGTTCGTTAAAAGAAGTACGATCAGGGTGACGAGGATGACAATGGCCATTCCGTTGTTCTGGGACGTGTTGATCTTGTAGATGCAATCGTCTCCGGAGCAGACGCCGGCAATGCCCGTGATTATGACAATTATGATGTCAACCAACGTAGTGATGAAAAGCAATAGCCAGTATATCCGCATCTGGAACGAGAAACAAACAGAAAAACATTGATTCTGAGTTCTATCCTTGTATCCACATCACCGTGTTCTCTAGTCTAGATATGTATTAACCCTTTCACCCCAAAGTAACAGGAATTTATTTTGATATTTTAATTTTTCAACCAATCCAATCGTCACAAAACGGTTTTCAAACTAGTCCATTTATGAAAAGGGGGTGTTTTTGTTATGAAAAGTCTTAAATTACTTGCAAAACGTTCAGATCCTGATGAGACGGCTCGTCACGATCCGACTCATCTGGATATGGACTGTTTGCACCCCTAATTAATGGAATAGATTTTGATATGCTAATTTTGCAACCAATTCAATCGTCACAAAATGGTTTTCAAAATAGTCCATTTATGAAAAGGTGGTGTTTTTGTTATGAAAAAATGGAAAATTACTTGCAAAACGTTCAGATCCTGATGAGACGACTCGTCATGAGCCGGCTCATCTGGATCTACAGTGTTTGCCAATACCACTATACACTGTGGTGTGGAAAGGGTGAAGCAGTATTGTTTGTATGTGGTAGTTTCGAACGGTAAGTCTTGATATACACTCCCGTGACGTATGTGGCTGTGACGAGAAATGGGGCTTGTTGGATTTGTGACTAATGTAGCTTCTGACAAATAGCACATACACTATAGTAATCTGATAATGATATAACGAAAGCGATAAATTACTGGATACTGGACGCTAGTCTAGTGACAGTTATTGTCGCTGAAGACCCGCCGGGAAAACACGCCGAGATAGGGGGCATTTGGGCAGATTTTTTTACGGAAAACTCAACACATAACTTTTCATGAAATTTCCACCATAATTCCACACTTTGGTGCTCTACGTGTTGACATGCACAGCTAAGGGGAACAAATGTTAGAAAATCGTGTTTTGGGACAATTTGTGCACGATTTTGGATGGGAACAGCCATTATGGTCGATAAATGGAACAGCCAGGCACTTCACCATTTGTATGTACGCAGTAAAAAATAGTTCCATATTTGATAAAAAGATTTCTCAGCTACAGACTCTGTAATTGTACAAACTAATACAAATAATACACAGGATTGATAAATAAAACCAATATTAATTAATTTAGATCAAGCTTTATCTACTTTTCTCAAAACGCGCTCATGCGCAGTAATTTAAGTCTGCTTGTAATTTGGTAAGATTCGACGTCTTCTTCTCCGATCGGTAGGTGTTAAAACTGTTAAAATCGGTACATCCCAAGACATTACTAGTCTCACAAAACGTTAGAAAGATCATACTATAGCCATATCATCTCCAGGAACATGGTACAAGTACTGGTTCATGCGCAGGTCCCGAGAATTGCAGTAAAGTGTTTCACTTTTGTTACCCTACCCACTTCGTTGACGTTCGTAATCTGAAACCACCGAGTCGGAGTGCTGACAAAGACAACACAGGGATGCGACTTGTAAATAGTTTTGTTGTGTGGCAGTTAACTTTGTTGCTCATTGTATGTATTTGTTTTGGTAGATCTTTGGGATTCTCTTTTGTCTGAAAACAAAGTGTGTCTCTAGACGGAAAGTTGCAAACAATGTCTGCAAAATTTTCGTCATATCATTGGCAGTAACCAGTAGTCGGACTGTACCAATAGCCGGACAAAAATGATTAAACTTCTCAGTGGAAGTCTTTGTCAATAATATCCTATTTATAACTGATTTTTTCTAATTTCTCCTTGAAAGTATATTATGTGACCACCATTTGAACCGTCTCGTTGAGAATAGCGTGTAATCAAATTGATCGTCCGTCCTTTCAGAAGAATAGTATGTAACCGATGTAACCGTATGTAACCAAAGACATATAGCGTGTAACCCAAAATAAAAGGCATTAAATATAAAAAATCAGATTGATCGTCCATCCTTTCAGAAGAATAGTATGTAACTGATGTAACCGTATGTAACCAAAGACATATAGCGTGTAACCCAAAATAAAAGGCATTAAATATAAAAATAAATCAGATTGATCGTCCATCCTTTCAGAAGAATAGTATGTAACTGTATGTAACCAAAGACATATAACGTGTAACCCAAAATGAAAGGCATTAAATATAAAAAATCAAATTGATCGTCCGTCCTTTCAGAAGAATAGTATGTAACCGATGTAACCGTATGTAACCAAAGACAAAGAGCGTGTAACCCAAAAATGAAAGGCAATTAATTAAATATAAACAAATCAGATTGATCGTCCGTCCTTTCAGAAGAATAGTATGTAACCGATGTAACCGTATGTAACCAAAGACATATAGCGTGTAACCGTGTAACCCAAAATGAAAGGAATTAAATATAAAAAATCAGATGGATCGTCCGTCTTTTCAGAATAATAGTATGTAACCAAAGACATATGGCGTGTAACCGTCTAACCCAAAATGAAAGGCATGAAATATAAAAAAATCAAATTGATCGTCCATCATTTCAGAAGAATAGTATGTAACCGTATGTAACCAACGACATATAGCGTGTAACCGTGTAACCCAAAATGAAAGGCATTAAATATAAAAAAAATCAGATCGATCGTCCGTCCTTTCAGAAGAATAGTATGTAACCGATGTAACCAAAGACATATAGCGTGTAACCCAAAATGAAAGGCATTACATACAAAAAATCAGATTGATCGTCCGTCCTTTCAGAATAATAGTATGTAACCAAAGACATATAGCGTGTAACCGTCTAACCCAAAATGAAAGGCATGAAATTTAAAAAAATCAGATTGATCGTCCATCCTTTCAGAAGAATAGTATGTAACCGATGTAACCGCATGTAACCAAAGACATATAGCGTGTAACCGTGTAACCCAAAATGAAAGGCATTAAATATAAAAAATCAAATTGATCGTCCGTCCTTTCAGAAGAATAGTATGTAACCGATGTAACCGTATGTAACCACATACATATAGCGTGTAACCCAAAATGAAAGGCATTACATATAAAAAATCAAATTGATCGTCCGTCCTTTCAGAAGAATAGTATGTAACCGTATGCAACCAAAGACAAAGAGCGTGTAACCCAAAAATGAAAGGCATTAAATATAAAAAAATCAGATTGATCGTCCGTCCTTTCAGAAGGATAGTATGTAACCGATGTAACCAAAGACATATAGCGTGTAACCCAAAATGAAAGGCATTAAATATAAAAAAATCAGATTGATCGTCCATCCTTTCAGAAGAATAGTATGTAACCGATGTAACCATATGTAACCAAAGACATATCGCGTGTAACCGTGTAACCCAAAATGAAAGGCATTAAATGTAAAAAATCAAATTGATCGTCCTTTCAGAAGAATAGTATGTAACCAAAGACATATAGCGTGTAACCGTGTAACCCACAATGAAAGGCATTAAATATAAAAAATGAAATTGATCTCCTTTCAGAAGAATAGTATGTAACCGATGTAATCGTATGTAACCAAAGACATATAGCGTGTAACCGTGTAACCGACGAAAAATGAAAGGCATTAAATATAAAAAAAACAGATTCATCGTCCATCCTTTCAGAAGAATAGTATGTAACCGATGTAACCGTATGTAACCAAAGACAAAGAGCGTGTAACTGTGTAACCGAAAAATGAAAGGCATTAAATATATAAAAATCAGATTCATCGTATGTAACCGATGTAACCGTATGTAACCAAAGACATATAGCGTGTAGCCCAAAAATGAAAGGCATTAAATATAAAAAAAATCAGATTGATCGTCCATCCTTTCAGAAGAATGTATGTAACCGATGTAACTGTATGTAACCAAAGACATATAGCGTGTAACCGTGTAACCCAAAAATGAAAGGCATTAAATATAAAAAATAAAATTCATTGTCCATCCTTTCAGAAGAATAGCATGTAACCGATGTAACCGTATGTAACCAAAGACATATAGCGTGTAACCGTGTAACTCAACATGAAAGGCATTAAATATAAAAAATCAAATTGATCGTCCGTCCTTTCAGAAGAATAGTATGTAACCGATGTAACCGTATGTAACCAAAGACAAAGAGCGTGTAACCCAAAAATGAAAGGCATAACAAATATTCATTGCCCATCTCTGCAGAGCATGCTTTAGTATTGGTTTATAACATTGAGACAAGACATGTAACCTATGTAACCAATGCTATATAGTGGTTACAAATGGACATCTATGTGCACAGGTGCGGATTTTGGGACCTATCTATTAAAGTATTTATATAAATTATATAGGGTAAAGTGTTGATACTATATTTATACATTACATGCTTTAAATGCATTAATTTAGCAACTTTTTTTTCGGCGAGTTTTCAGCGAGTGTGAAATACCGGAGTCAAGCCAGCGATAGATAACATTCCGATAGATAGGCTCTTTCGGTCTTTCTGGCAAATTCCGGTTTAAGTGGCTCAGCAACTGAAATGAATTCTGCATAATCGTGTGTTACACTGCAGCTCCACGAGAAACCCGCGTTATACATGTACAGAAGCTTTATACAATTTAACATGGTATTGAATTGAATAATGTTGTGTTTATCGGTTTGGTCAGGTCTTGTAGTGCAGCGGCTAGCATACTGGTATTCATACTATTGACCTGGGTTCGAGTCCCAGTGGGGCCCATTCTGATTAAACAAGCATTGCTATTTTCAATACTACTGGTAAACATATTGTAGGGTGCTTTTTTTGCATCTGCCTGTTTATTATCTTAGTCGGTTTTTCACTGAATGCAACAACTATAGCTTGTACCACAATAACGTACTGCGGTGTGTGTACATAAGAAACTGATTTATATAATTTGAGATACCTGTGATCTATAATACCTATGTTTTATGCATAATAGACAAAAATATCGCAAAAATGAGCAACTGGTCATCTGAGAATCCCCATTGCAACCCCTTTAGGGGAATGTGACGGCATGAACCGATGTCTATGTTGTCCAGTATATATGTCTGAATAACACACACTTGAGTGGGGTACTTCTCCCTAAGAACGTGTACAAATAAGCCGTGTTTCAGGTATCCCGACCGACCCTGTTTTTTTGATGTGGTCGTAATTTTTTCCATTCATTTAAAAAAAATAATGAAATAAATTGTTACCTCAATATTTTTTATGCAAAAAGTATTTTTAACTAGTTAGTCATTGCTATGTACAAATTGTGTTTTAAATCAATACTGTAAGTATAGCTAATATTTAAAACAATATTTGTTAGTTTTCACTTATGTTTGCTTAAACAAAATTGACAACCTACCGACCAAACCTTTATTCAGCATGTAACCTGAAACACAGCTAATTTGTTTAGGCCTTATTAGTTAATACTGTCTGCCATTGTAATTTAGTGATCATTTTATTGTCGCGCCCGCTTAAATTTTGGAAAGCGCGATAGAGCTTGCAAGTTGTTTCTTTTCTCTTCAGTATGGGTGAACTTGTAAACAGTTTTGGCGTTGTATTATTAAAATTGAATAGTGTAGATAATGTCTAGGTTTACTCCAGTGTAAGTGAATGGGATTGATCCATGATAATTCTCCGGCCAATTCGTTCTTTAGAAAATGATTTCACTAGTCCGTTTATTAAGCCGGCTAATCTGGAACTACATAAAGTTTGCAAATATTGCTGTAGAGTCTGTGGTGTTAAACATGTTAAAACGGTTAATACCGGTTAATATCGGTATGTGGCTATTGACCGATATTCCCTTTGATGTCCAGCAGATATGTTGGTAGTAATACACCATTTGTCATCTGTTGTTTTGAATATTTCAAATATTTTCCACTAAAGCTTGTTACTCCAACATATTAGAATCACCTCATTGATTTCGCCAAATACAGTTCATGCTTTGCATGAAATTTCATTTGAGTTTCGGATTTCTCGCTTTCGCATTGTGCACTCCTTCAGGGTGCACATACAACTGGTATATTGCTTATTAGAAGCATTGCGGGTTTCATGGATATATTGTTGAACGGTGCAGATCGCGATCAGACTGCGTGAATCTGATTACTGGTCGCAAAAACCAATAAGCCCCATTTTCCCAGTCACAGCCACATATACGTTCATGTGCTCGATACGAAATGCACGACATGTAATATACTGACCTCGATCTGACAAAGCCTCGTCCCGTGTTTGTAAACATTTCTGAGGATATTTTTCAGAGACTGAGAACAGCTCAATATCTCTATAGGAATTTAATATGTGGGGATGGAAAGTGCTGGATGAGGAGGCAAAACACGAAACTATTTAGAAATTGAATGCGAACCCTGGCGGCGTAGCTTGGACATGACATAATAATCGGGTCACAGATTTCAAAATAAATATTAATTGAAAAATTGTTTTCTCACGTCCAAGCTTCATTGACACTTTCCTCATGTTACTTTCACATAGAGAAACTAGTTTTCTACAAATATCTGACCGAATTTCATGAAATAAAAAAAAATATGACCGCTATTAAAGTATTTGTATACAAGTAATTTATATAAAACTAGAGCAAGTAAGCAAAGGCGCACGGATACCCACAGCCGCCGCCCGGACCGACAAACTAAAAACATTAACGCAAATCTTACGGACGGACGAATGGACGGACGAACGGACGAACGGACGGAGGGACGGAAATATGCAAACTGTATACCACTCGACATGCTTCACATGCCGGGGTATAAACATGTGTGTTACAAGTAGTCGTAAAATGATCATGATTCAGTGGAACAAATCGTATACATGCACCGATGATGGTGGTCGTTGGAAGTCATGGTGTGTGGCGTGGTGTGGTGGGGTGGTGGATGTGGTGTGGTGTGGTGGGGTGGTGGGGGAGGCCTGGCGGCGGACTTACCAGAAATCCGAGTTTGATGGCAGCTGTGGCCGTGCTGTCACATTCAAAGCTCCTGTAGTAGATCACACACCACATGATGGCCGGAAACAGCACCTATACCGACACAATGACAATGGTCACTCACAAACACAGAGGTTGTCCATTTCTCTGTAAATATCATTTCAAATTTCCAGACGATCCGAAATGTACAAATATCTTAGTCGTACGAAGTTTAGTGAAACAGGCCTCTGTTTCTATAGATGGCTGTGACTGCAGAAATGGGGCTTATGTGGATCAGTTTTGGAAGAGTGTAGATCCAGATCAGCCTGTGCATCCACACAGTCTATCAGGATCTACACTGTTTGCCATTCCATCAATGAAACACCAGTCATGCTTCAAATAAACACTATAAATCATCATCAGGATATATGAGTACTATTTGATCATGAACTACACTGGTCACAAATCTCATAAGCCCAATTGTTCCAGTTACGTTCACGTAGAAGATGCGACGAGGCCGGTTCCTAGTTACTGCATTAAATTAAAGCTAGAGTCCCACGTGCCCGATTATAATATAGAGAGGCATATTTGTTCGTCCATTCATTAGATATGACATTGATCGGGCAAAATAAACAGTCATTCACCATTTCCCGACGATATAATTGGCATTATTATACTTCGTATATCAAACATGAATTTCCACACTGATATCAGGGGCGATAACCGTGTTTCCTTAAAATGTTACCGGCAATTAATATTTACTATCTGCATTTATTATTTATGTACAATGATCACACTTTATAATCTGGCATAAAATATGTTTTCAGGTGACGCATTTAATTTGTATAAGTAATTTAAAAATGTCCTACCTCATTTGCATATCAAATAGCCTGATACTACCGCGAGTCACTATCAGTAAAATAAAGATTACTAAATTATTATATATGTATAGCGGGCACTCGCAATGTTGAAAACTGATGGACTAGTTACACAATTATACACTTATTAAATTCCTATAAATAATATGTTATATCTACTAGATGGGACCCCAACTTAAAAAGCGTTGACTGTTGACTAACTAGCCTGCTACACGCTTACCAAGATGGCCGCATAGTATGCGCCGGCGTAGTATTTCACCCCGCTGGTATCGCCGTGTAGACTGTCCCCTACTCCGCCCAGTATGAACAACAGCGGACAGAACGCCAGTTGACATATACTCAAGCCGATGGTGATGTTCAGCACACGTTCCCGTAAAAGGTCTAAAACAGAAACCGTATATGAGACACGCCATGCGATTTTGTAACTTCGGACATCTACGTAATTTCATGAAATACGTTTTAAAAATATATAATATATATTCCGTAAATGGCGTCAAAAGTTGACAAAACTTTTAGAGTATATGCGGAATTCCGCATCTACTCTGAAATTTGTGTCAACTTCTGGAAGTCATTTACGGAAAATATCCCATTTTTTTGGTAAATATATTTCATGAAATATCTCAGATGTCCGTAGGTACAAAATCGCATTGCGCGTCTCATATTCAAGGGATACCAAAGAGCACAATAGCCTCTTTCACCAACATTGCACAGTATACTTTTCTAGCAAAGTATACTTTCAGGGAGAAATTTTCAATTTAATGATAAATTTATTAATTTTTATTATACTGAATTTATTGCATTATCACAGCCATTTTGGCTGTGATAATGAAATAAATTCAGTATAATAATTCTGCATACTTCTAATCATCAAATATATGCAGTTGTTAGTTCTATATGAAGTAATGCATTTCAGGAAAAATAAATGATTACTCCCTCAAAGTATACTTTGCTAGAAAAGTATACTTTGCAATGTTGGTGAAATCGGCTACAGGTAACCAAGGTGTAGCCGTCTAAGCCCATATAAAACAAGCAATCGTATAAGTCGAATAACGTATATGTCGTCCTGCGTGTCAGCCAGAACTTTTGGGTTAGCAATCACAGAGCAATAGTCACAATCTTCAACAGGCACTGAGTTTCACTCTAGGACCAGGCGTACAGTCTCCCAAATAAATGCACAGTAAATAATCATTATATAAGGCCATACACAGTACTTTAGTAGTAGTAAGGGAGTCAAAATGATACCACCTACCGTGGTATCATTTATAACCCTCTATAATACACCCACCACCCCCGAAAATCAAAAAATTGGTTATAGGAGTGTAACAAATCTTCTAGCAACCTAGTTTTCGGCAACCATTCTATCTCTACAAAAGTGGAAACCACGAAAGAAGAACTAGAAAACATCGCAAGAGGTCTGTGGGATCTGCCAAATTTCTACTCGTTTTTGTGCACAATCGGTTCCAAAACTGCTTCCAGCATGGAAAAATAGTCCAATTGAACATATAAACATGTAGCTGTATACAACCACGGCAACAAAAATTTCAAAATGTCTATTCGAGCAACTTTCCAAACAATGGGAATACGAGCGAAGAACAGTGTTTCTAGGCACTTGCTTCTAGAGAACACGTACGAGAACAATCTAGTCTCGGACATAGCAAAAGTAGACTACTTGTTCGGCCACGAGGGGCAAACACGACTCCAACCTCTAGATGGTCTGCCTGCTTTCGTCGACGATCTGTACGTTTTTGGCTATTTGTCTAGAGAAGAGTGCGTAGCAGTAGGAAACAAAGTCTCTTGCACGACCGGCGATACAGGGTCTGCAAAAAATTGCGTGGGAAAGATAGCGATAGCAGCTAGAGAAACAATAGGTCTGGGGCAAAAGCCACTGCATACAACAATACTGCACACAGTCCGAGAATGTGGAGAATACGGCAATAGTACCATACGAAACACGATAGATAGAATAGAAGAATGTAGTGGGGAGAAAGCGCAAAAGAATTGGACCCAGCAGCACAATGGACTGTACCCATACGCGGAATTTGTAGCAAAGATAGCGGTATCCGAAATTCCGATAGAACTTCTAGAACAGCAATTGCCAACAATGCAGGCTAGATTGCAAGCAGTAGGCATGGACATCTACTGTGTAGACTACACGCAATACTTTTCTGGGGTCCTAGATAGAAAAGCGCTAGTAGAACATCTCGAAAACGACCAAGGATTTGTTCTACAGGGTAGTAGTACTGGTTGGGGAGGGATAGAAGAAAGAGGAGGCACAATTCTAGACAATACTAGTTCTGTTGGGAACCACGTTTGTAGCTGGATACAGACACACGACAGCAAAACAACTAGAACAAAGGTGTACAACAAGGTAGTCTCCAATTTCGAAGCCGGAGAGATCCGAGATCCAGTAGGTGGCCATCTAGCAGACTACGCGGATTGCACCAACGAACATCTACGAAAAAAAAACTTTTGTACACCCAGATGTGCAGCGTAGGGGTTGCACGAGAATAGAAGTTTCTGTGTACGCTAGTTCTGCACTCTCTAGAGAAAATGCAGAGGACGTTCTAGCACAAGCAAGAGACACTGTTTCCCTAGGTGGAGACATCTTCGTAGTACAGCCTCCACGCAGACAGTGGGAGAATCTAGCAAAGAGTCTGGATAGATGTTTTGTACTAGGAGACAAGCCATGTGGACAAATATTTGTAGCATGGTACGCACATACAGGAACAGGTAGGATATCTGGAGTACGCATACGTCCGACTCCCGCAACACTAGAATGTCCGCAAAAATGGAAGCGAGCAATGGAATGGGCTGCAGCAGATTTTGGCTTCCGAGCATGTCCGATATTTGTATCCGAGATTCTGTCTGTAGAAGACGAAGAAATAGAAATGGCTCCACTACAGTGCTACGCAAAAGCAAGCGATTCCGCAACAATACTCTGTGCGAGCAAGAAGCCAACCGAAATACGCGCTAGAGGTCCAGATGTAGATCTTGCAGAGGTCTTGCCATCCACAGACTACGTTTGCTGGAAATGGAGAGACAAGAAAGCGCAACGTGTAGGTGTAGAAAAAATCTATGTACGATCTTGTAGAAGTTCCAGAGATAGCAGCCGCTAGAGAGGTTTCCACACTGTCTCCACGAAATAGAGCAGAAAGATTGCTACAATTTCGAGATGCCGAACAAGCCGAAGTTTGGAGAAGAGAAACACCAGCAGAGTCTACGCCCGAGTACACCAGAAGATTCCTCGAACTAGAAAGACTAGCTGTAGCAGCCGCCGAACACGTAGAATACACCGAAGAGAAAGAACGCCTCCGAAAAACTATTTGGTCCATGCTAGGAGGCCATGCAACAGAAAAGATCTCCTCGATTGCCAACAGCAATGTACTCTGGGACATTGTAGGGTTTCGACGAGGTCCAACAAGTATGTACCAATACGGTGGCACTAGAGCAGTCTTGTGGAGTGCAGAAGATGGCCGATGTGCGTTTGGCCTACCAACGCGCTTTCCAAAATTCTAGATAGCTGCGAAGATATGTTCGAGAAGCAAGTTTGCGGCGCCAAGACAACATTCTGGTTGCCCCAACGTGTAGCTCTCCGCATACGAATTTGTCCGACAAGGTTGTTCCAAGCAAACGGACGTACAATCCAGTGGAACCCGATAGAAGTAGAGGAAACACCAAATCCAGAAGAGCTCGAAAGAATACAAAATCTTGCAACAGCTGCAGAGGAGTACGGGTCTGTAGAGAGGCTCTGCCTAGAGGAAACAACATTGGGAAAGACGAAGCCACAGAGAGATCTAGATCTAGAACCAGGTTTGTACAGTTGTAGTAGATACGCCAATACAACATACAGGGGAGCAGATAGAACAATACTATTTCTAGTAGCTACAGACAAGGATGGCACACCTACAACAGGAGAGGAGATTCCAACATACGGATACTTCCTCCAACAAGAAGTAGAAAAGATATCTACTCCACTGTGCGAGCTGCAGAACCCACTTCGATGTAGAATGGGGGATGTCCGCACAACCAAAAGCAAGAAGAAATCTAGAACATTTGTAGTGTGCCCAGTGGTAGCTACAGTGCCAGACAGAAGTCTAGAATAGAAAGCATACATATTTCCACTATTTTCTTTCCAAAGGGCTATTCCATGTAGAAAGGGTCGCCAGGGCGTATGGACTCGCTAGAAGTTTTCTTTTTTTCCTCCGGTTTGGCGGAGACTGTTTGGCGGGGTGCGCGAACTGGGCGTCGGGATTTCCATTCTTCCAGATTCTACAAGACTCTAGGGACACGAATGGGAACAGTGGTTTGCAGACCGCGTACGCCACCACGAGAACCCCGAGCCACCACTTCGCATTCTCTACGGTTTTCCAAATGTCGTGCACCTCCCGCTCGTCTTTCTTCGGACACTCGGAATCGATAGTTTTTCCAAAACTGCTGGCATCGTCGGAAATCGCGTCCAACAACAATCTACGTTCCAGCGCGTCCAATCGTCTCTCCATGTCGGACAGGCGCGTCGATTCTTCGAACGAGCTGGCGTTTCGTACATCTCCGAGTAGATCCCGAGGGAACTCGGTGGGACCAGGCGCGGTCGCCCTTTGTACTACGGGGGTAGGGGTTTCTTGTTCTTCCGGTTTTGTACTACGTTCCGCATCGACGGCGTCCCATATTCTTCGAAGACGAGTTGTACCGACCACGGCAAGTTTTCGAAATAGTAGTCCAAAATATTCTAGAATGTCTATATACACGGTTTTGTATTTTCTACCGTCTGCCCGGGCATACCGGCAGTTGGCCTAGGTCGACTACTAGTTGGCCCAGGTCGACTTCTATTTGGCCCAGGTCGACTTCTATTTGGCATGTTTTGCCTAGGTTTGCCTAGTTTTTCTTGTTGTACAGTGGGCAAATATATATATATATATACATTTGCTTGCATATTTTGTACCAACAAAATGCCACAAAAACAAAATTTGTCTGCGCAGGATATAGAAGATATTCGCAATCTTCGAGGTGTCGAGTCTGCGGACGACACGAAGAAAAAATATAGGATCGGTACAACTCGTCTTCGAAGAATATGGGACGCCGTCGATGCGGAACGTTAGTACAAAACCGGAAGAACAAGAAACCCCTACCCCCGTAGTACAAAGGGCGACCGCGCCTGGTCCCACCGAGTTCCCTCGGGATCTACTCGTAGATGTACGAAACGCCAGCTCGTTCGAAGAATCGACGCGCCTGTCCGACATGGAGAGACGATTGGACGCGCTGGAACGTAGACTGTTGTTGGACGCGATTTCCGACGATGCCAGCAGTTTTGGAAAAACTATCGATTCCGAGTGTCCGAAGAAAGACGAGCGGGAGGTGCACGACATTTGGAAAACCGTAGAGAATGCGAAGTGGTGGCTCGGGGTTCTCGTGGTGGCGTACGCGGTCTGCAAACCACTGTTCCCATTCGTGTCCCTAGAGTCTTGTAGAATCTGGAAGAATGGAAATCCCGACGCCCAGTTCGCGCACCCCGCCAAACAGTCCGCCAAACCGGAGGAAAAAAAGAAAACTTCTAGCGAGTCCATACGCCCTGGCGACCCTTTCTACATGGAGTAGCCCTTTGGAAAGAAAATAGTGGAAATATGTATGCTTTCTATTCTAGACTTCTGTCTGGCACTGTAGCTACCACTGGGCACACTACAAATGTTCTAGATTTCTTCTTGCTTTTGGTTGTGCGGACATCCCCCATTCTACATCGAAGTGGGTTCTGCAGCTCGCACATTGGAGTAGATATCTTTTCTACTTCTTGTGTTGGAGGAAGTATCCGTATGTTGGAATCTCCTCTCCTGTTGTAGGTGTGCCATCCTCGTCTGTAGCTACTAGAAATAGTATTGTTCTATCTGCTCCCCTGTATGTTGTATTGGCGTATCTACTACAACTGTACAAACCTGGTTCTAGATCTAGATCTCTCTGTGGCTTCGTCTTTCCCAATGTTGTTTCCTCTAGGCAGAGCCTCTCTACAGACCCGTACTCCTCTGCAGCTGTTGCAAGATTTTGTATTCTTTCGAGCTCTTCTGGATTTGGTGTTTCCTCTCTACTTCTATCGGGTTCCACTGGATTGTACGTCCGTTTGCTTGGAACAACCTTGTCGGACAAATTCGTATGCGGAGAGCTACACGTTGGGGCAACCAGAATGTTGTCTTGGCGCCGCAAACTTGCTTCTCGAACATATCTTCGCAGCTATCTAGAATTTTGGAAAGCGCGTTGGTAGGCCAAACGCACATCTGGCCATCTTCTGCACTCCACAAGACTGCTCTAGTGCCACCGTATTGGTACATACTTGTTGGACCTCGTCGAAACCCTACAATGTCCCAGAGTACATTGCTGTTGGCAATCGAGGAGATCTTTTCTGTTGCATGGCCTCCTAGCATGGACCAAATAGTTTTTCGGAGGCGTTCTTTCTCTTCGGTGTATTCTACGTGTTCGGCGGCTGCTACAGCTAGTCTTTCTAGTTCGAGGAATCTTCTGGTGTACTCGGGCGTAGACTCTGCTGGTGTTTCTCTTTCTAGTGTTTCTCTTCTCAAAACTTCGGCTTGTTCGGCATCTCGAAATTGTAGCAATCTTTCTGCTCTATTTCGTGGAGACAGTGTGGAAACCTCTCTAGCGGCTGCTATCTCTGGAACTTCTACAAGATCGTACATAGATTTTTCTACACCTACACGTTGCGCTTTCTTGTCTCTCCATTTCCAGCAAACGTAGTCTGTGGATGGCAAGACCTCTGCAAGATCTACATCTGGACCTCTAGCGCGTATTCGGTTGGCTTCTTGCTCGCACAGAGTATTGTTGCGGAATCGCTTGCTTTTGCGTAGCACTGTAGTGGAGCCATTTCTATTTATTCGTCTTCTACAGACAGAATCTCGGATACAAATATCGGACATGCTCGGAAGCCAAAATCTGCTGCAGCCCATTCCATTGCTCGCTTCCATTTTTGCGGACATTTCTAGTGTTGCGGGAGTCGGACGTATGCGTACTCCAGATATCCTACCTGTTCCTGTATGTGCGTACCATGCTACAAATATTTGTCCACATGGCTTGTCTCCTAGTACAAAACATCTATCCAGACTCTTTGCTAGATTCTCCCACTGTCTGCGTGGAGGCTGTACTACGAAGATGTCTCCACCTAGGGAAACAGTGTCTCTTGCTTGTGCTAGAACGTCCCTCTGCATTTTTCTCTAGAGAGTGCAGAACTAGCGTACACAGAAACTTCTATTCTCGTGCAACCCCTACGCTGCACATCTGGGTGTACAAAAGTTTTTCGTAGATGTTCGTGGTGCAATCCGCGTAGTCTGCTAGATGGCCACCTACTGGATCTCGGATCTCTCCGGCTTCGAAATTGGAGACTACCTTGTTGTACACCTTTGTTCTAGTTGTTTTGCTGTCGTGTGTCTGTATCCAGCTACAAACGTGGTTCCCAACAGAACTAGTATTGTCTAGAATTGTGCCTCCTCTTTCTTCTATCCCTCCCCAACCAGTACTACTACCCTGTAGAACAAATCCTTGGTCGTTTTCGAGATGTTCTACTAGCGCTTTTCTATCTAGGACCCCAGAAAAGTCTTGCGTGTAGTCTACACAGTAGATGTCCATGCCTACTGCTTGCAATCTAGCCTGCATTGTTGGCAATTGCTGTTCTAGAAGTTCTATCGGAATTTTTTCGGACACCGCTATCTTTGCTACAAATTCCGCGTATGGGTACAGTCCATTGTGCTGCTGGGTCCAATTCTTTTGCGCTTTCTCCCCACTACATTCTTCTATTCTATCTATCGTGTTTCGTATGGTACTATTGCCGTATTCTCCACATTCTCGGACTGTGTGCAGTATTTTTGTATGCAGTGGCTTTTGCCCCAGACCTATTGTTTCTCTAGCTGCTATCGCTATCTTTCCCACGCAATTTTTTGCAGACCCTGTATCGCCGTCGTGCAAGAGACTTTGTTTCCTACTGCTACGCACTCTTCTCTAGACAAATAGCCAAAAACGTACAGATCGTCGACGAAAGCAGGCAGACCATCTAGAGGTTGGAGTCGTGTTTGCCCCTCGTGGCCGAACAAGTAGTCTACTTTTGCTATGTCCGAGACTAGATTGTTCTCGTACGTGTTCTCTAGAAGCAAGTGCCTAGAAACACTGTTCTTCGCTCGTATTCCCATTGTTTGGAAAGTTGCTCGAATAGACATTTTGAATTTTTGTTGCCGTGGTTGTATACAGCTACATTTTTATATGTTCAATTGGACTATTTTTCCATGCTGGAAGCAGTTTTGGAACCGATTGTGCACAAAAACGAGTAGAAATTTGGCAGATCCCACAGACCTCTTGCGATGTTTTCTAGTTCTTCTTTCGTGGTTTCCACTTTTGTAGAGATAGAATGGTTGCCGAAAACTAGGTTGCTAGAAGATTTTTTACACTCCTATAATATTGGAAATGTAACGTTTTTATCGGAGCGTAATAAATTACGCTGGTATTTCATATATTCGATATCGCCTAGTGTTCTCATTTTATAGAATTTATATACAGGATTATAACCCCCATATTCTTCGTAAACTTCTTCAACACAGTCATTAAAAAATTTCAATTCAAATTGTATTGTATTATCCATTTTCTCTCATAATATTGGTACTCGTTTTTTCTGTTCAATTGGACGTGAAAAAAAAACATGATGTATTTATGACACCAATATATACTTTCAAAAGTCAATTACCAATATAATTGGGACTCCCTCTTCTCAAAATTATTTTCTCCAAAAATTCATAAATTTGCTGTCGGGAGACCCAATTTTCCTTGTTAATCAATTTTTGATTTTCGGGGGTGGTGGGGGTATTATAGAGGGTTATAAATGATACCACGGTAGGTGGTATCATTTTGACTCCCTTACTACTACTACTTTGGTTCTCAGACACGGGGTTTCTGGAATGTGACGCGGGAGGGCGGAGTTTTTAAATGTATTTTCTTTGTTCGAGATGTTCGTTTCTTATTTTGTTCAAGTCGCCATATCTTATATGTTCTATAAAGTTGCTACAACCTCTTTAGACGTGAACAATCACCAATTTTCGTCAAACATGATAGGAGTTAACATATATTTACATGGTAGTGTTTTTTATTGATCATCACAGAGGCGAATTGACAGTACGAATTTTTTCTCCATGACGATATGTTCGACGCGCAGGGATTTCTTTCTGACGCAGCGATATATGAGAACCAAAGTACTTTTTTTCTGGCCTAACATATCAGAGAGATTTACAATGAATGTAACGAATATATACAACCAGTGTATATTATGCCACACATATCCCACATATCTTTTTCCCTCATGCCCATCCGATACAAATACGTAAACAACTAATAGTCCAGTCAGTCTATATCAATTTGTAGCCCAACCTTAACAAAATTGCAACAGAAACTATTTTACTTGCATATGTGTCTGTGAAGTGTTTATGATAACATACTAAAAGTCTAGAAAAATCGAAGCAGGGGAAACAAGCATAATTTGCCTAAATCCAAGATGGCCGTCGTATACAGATATATCACGCTACTTTTGTCATATTATCATTTGTAAATATTTTTGCGCAATTCACAGTGCTCACATACATGAAGCTAAATATAAAAACCTCTGATAATGATACTATATATGAATTGAATTGTTCTGTCATTTGTATTAAAATTCAAAATGGCCGACCAAATAGCATGTGCACGAAAAACTCGCTCATTCACAACAAATTGCAAACATAACATATCAGATTGAGACTCGTTATCTGAATGTGTAATATCTCATATTTCCTGCGTAAACTATGATACAAGTAGTTTGAAATAGAGATAATTAGCTCTTCAAATCAATTCACTCACCTCAATTTGATTGTCAATTTCGTATTAATATGTCAGTTGGGTCTATGCTCAGTCTACTCAATGGGTCGGACTAACTGATGTTTGTAACGTTACTGCAAGCCACACCTCTGCATTCGCCGCATCCTGTGGAACATTCAAGTCCATGTATTCTGGATGTACAACATTTTGTATCGCAATTCAGTTTAATACAGCTACACCTGATAGTCTTCAGAAGACTTTCGGAAGCAGGTGGAAAATATGTATTTTTAGGAAGTAACTTGTTTTACAACAAACCATCCCCAATCATGTGGTGCCAGTTCATCTCTGAATCAATCCATTTATGTACATGAAGGTACACCCTCATTCAGTGGTATTTCGCTGCTGCTGATGTGGGTGGCAGTGCACGCACCTGTACACACGTTGTACCTGCCGAGACTTTGATATTAAATTTCTTGGAGCGAAGTGTATCTAGTCCTTCTGATATAACCCCACCGTGAAATCCCACTAAGTTCACACTCTCACCAGCTCGCACTACACCATCATTTGCGCTGCTATCAACGAAAACTTCTGCACATTCCTTTAAATGTTGGTCATTCATTACTTTCGTCAGTGCAGGCCCCCTTACCTATACCGAAGCGCCGTGATGCAGTGTCACACCGTGTAATCTACATATATCTGACAGATGCCAGAAAATCTAGAACCCTGTTGCCATGGAATACGGTGTAATAGAGATCCACAATCAATCACGTGATTCACGTTCTCGTTTTCCATCTCAATGTTGCAACAGTTTTCCATGGCCCATATTTCATTTTTGTATCTGTCTTAGAAAATCCGATGAATCAAACAGAGATGACGGAATATTGCGCAGTTCGCATTTAAATACGTGTGACATGTCACATCCGATCTGCTGGAAACTACTGTAAGTCGTTGGAAAAGCAACTGTAGATAAACATTAATTAAGTAGTATATAGGGAGTTAAAATGATATCACCAACCTACACACCACCCCTACGCTCCATCTACAGTCCCACACCCCTCGAATTTGTGTATAAACTGAATAGACAAAAAGTGCGGACCACCTATAGAATACAGAGCCAAGTTAGACAACTGTGTACTTTCTAAAGCGGGTCGTCCTTGTCAGAGTTGTCTCTCTTATACCATACATTTCTACCAACAAAAGTTAGGTTTATATACGAGAAATAAACACATATATACATTGCTGGGACGCCAGCAATACTCTCAGCGCCGAGACAGGTTTCGCCACATGTATTTCACTCTGGCTGCTCTACGTATTCTAGCGGATGGAGGTAATGAGGAGGAGGGGTCCGCGGTAACAGTCCAATGATGGGGTGGAGGAGATGTGAGCATAACACACCTCGCTAAGCCTAAAAAAGAGAAGAAAAGAGATTTAAAGCGAAGGCTTAGCGAGGTGGACCCAGAAGGGATTTGCTGGCGCGAGTTCGAGCCTCGGCGGGACCTAAAACTTTTGTGTTTTTTATACTGATATTTTAAATTGTTTACTGATTTAAATTGTTTACTGCACCAATATAATTAATTATTTTTGTAAAAATTAATTATAAAATTTCCGGGATGGTGGTGCTGTAACATTTCCTCCGACTGTATCTCCAAGTTTTACCCTAAATTTATCCCAATCAGTACTCTCAATCTTGGGCATGGTGGCACGCGCGCTTTGTTTCTAATATCATTTTTTAATTCTTCATATCTCCCCATTTCTTCCACAACGGATTCAAACTCTAAATTTGATATTTCATTATCGGCCCACGCTTTGGACACTATAACGTCGATGCTATTTTTCTTAGACCTAGCGAGAACGGATATTCTATCGCGTTTTCTACATTTGTTCTCGAGTTTTCGACCAGCCACCCTGATTAACATACAAAGTATTCCAGATACAACTGTAATTCCACTCAAAACCCCAGCAATTGGAACTGTTACAATTGTAGATAGCGTTGCGGCAGTCCCCGCACCACTCATTACAGATAAACATGCCAGAACCGTACTAGATGCCTCTGCTAAATTTGCAACACGCTTATATTTCTTAGCGATTCTTTTTCTATTTTTCATTCTCTAACTAAACTATCCTGCATAGCGACGATATTATCCGACCTAAAATCTAAACATCTTTCGCGAATTGGATACAGTGTTGATGGATTGGTATTGACAATTGGATACAGTGTTGATGGATTGGTATTGACAATTGGAAGCGGTGATTGGTTCATGATTACAAATCAAGTTCAATTAACAATGTAACAAAGTTAATAACACTACCTTCTGAAAGTCTAATTGGATCATCACCGGCGAACAAAACCACCGATGAAATATCTCCAGCGAGTTTATTGACTCCAACCCCCCGTTCTTCCCCATCAACTACAAGATTTATCACGACCGCGCCCACAGATTTACCATTAGCATTAACTGAGCAGACAGCCATTCGGAGAAGTGTACCTGTAGCTGGCATGGCGTATTCCCCATATCTGTTGCTCGCTTTGGCACCGAATGAATATTCATAGAGCCCCTCATTCAAGGGGCCCCGCTTCTCAGCCCAAACTGTGATGACACGTTTTTGCGTTTTCAATGTTTTCTACAATCCGGCAAGCCCCCCGATAGAGGTATGGGCCTCAGCACGAATCTTTTCAGAGGTCTCCTCAAGTGCTTTGTTCGCGGCTCTACGAACACGTTTCAGTTTTTCGGAAACTTCGGTTATTTTTCCATCTAGTTCAGTAAGTGCTGCAGAGTCCTCTAAGCGCAACACCCCATATGCCAAAGTAAGGGCCGCCTGGTGGTCTTCTCGGGCTTTCTCAATACCCGTTCGGACTCCCTCAACCCCCAACCGGGCCTCTTCCCGAAATTCTGTTATATTTTCAGCTAGTTCAGTAAGTGCTGCTTCTCTGTTGGGAGAGTCCTCTGAGCGCAACACCCTATAAGCCTCCGTAAGGGCAGCCTGGTGGTCGTCTCGGACTTTTTCAATACCCGTTCGGACTCCCTCAACCCCAAACCGGGTCTCTTTTTGAAATTCTGTTATTTTTTCGCCTAGTTCAGTAAGTGCTGCTTCTCTGTTGAGAGAGTCCTCTGAGCGCAACACCCTATACGCCTCCGTAAGGGCCGCCTGGTGGTCTTCTCGGGCTTTCTCAATACCCGTTCGGACTCACTCAATCCCCAACCGGGCTCTTTTCGAAATTTTGTTATTTTTCCTCCTAGTTCAGTAAGTGATGCTTCTCTGTTGAGAGAGTCCTCTGAGCGCAACACCCTATAAGCCTCAGTAAGGGTCGCCTGGTCTTTCTCAATACCCGTTCGGACTCCCTCAATTCCCACCCGGGCCTCTTCTCGAAATTCGGTTATTTTCCCACCTAGATCGTTTAGTTCTGTATGTGTTTCTTCACGAACTTGTGCAGTCACAGCCAGGGTATATACTCTAAGTTGTGATAGTAGACTCTCGTGAATCTCGTCCGTGGCCGCCGATATAGTTGTATTGATCAGGGCCTTGGTTTTTCCGGTTGATAAAAAGTCGCTCTCTGTCGGGATGAATCCCACTTCTGCCGGTTCCAAATTCTTTGAATCTGTCACCCAATCGGAAGAACTACCTGGTCCTTATGTACTCATTTTAAATAATATATATATATATATATTATATATATATATATATATATATATAAATTACGAACATGCGTTTAATTCTAATTAATTTTAAAAAATTATAAAATTAATTAATTTGAAATTTCTAGGAAGACCGAAATCGGGTAATAGTTCTTTAACTGTCTCGCTTGATCATCAAGAATAGAGACCGTAAATTCGTGGATATCTCCCGATTCTAAAACTTTCATCTCGGGGCATGGGAAGTCTAAGGTCACAGTCTCCCCAAAGAAACAATCACTGGCTTGCACGGTTTTCAGTAGTGTGCTGGGAGATCCGTCTACCGTGTTGTTCACCCAATCCAGGTGCACCCTGAGAGTTTTCGTGAAGGCGAAGCTCACCGGGTTATCACCGACGTACTCACCCGGGGCAAACAATCCTTTATTTGCGGCGTATGTCTCTCTAAGACCGATAGCCCGGTAGCCTTCGATACTGTGAGGTTGGCTTTACCGTTAAGCTCTGAGGCCTACCCTGCGTTTTCCGCAGCAGTTGTCGATTGACTTCTGAAGTTCACAACTCTCGTTTTGAACATTAATGATAGTAGCAAACATAATAACAATATCTTTCAATGGATACAAAGACATTTAGCTTTAATTATAATGCGAAGTACGCGGTTGGAGGTAAATACACGCAAAAAGCCGTTGTACACCCAACTGTAACAGTTAGATCGGACAGTGCCTTTGTCACCAATTTCCCTAACATGTTTGAACAATATAGGCTGCCCAAGATTACTACCATAGAGGTTGTGAACGGGTGGAAAGCAACACCGATGCAGTTTTGGCAGAATCAGCTAAATTTCGCTGTATGGTGCGCAACAACCGGATGTGGAGTTTCACATTAAGACCATCTGACATCCAAGAATGTCATGCTCCGAAGTGTCTACAACTTTCATGTGTATTACACCATTAGAAGACTTTTAGAGGAACTAGGTACTCCATTACCTCTAGACGGCGGGTGGAATCCCATTTCCAACACATACGACTATAGGGCGTTCGAAAGACTGTGTAACGAATTTAGCGTTTCAAAAGATTCGGATTGGAGACAGAAAACATTTCCTAACATCACTGGACTCGGGGACGTTCTCATTCGGGGTCAGTCCGGGAATTGGACGCAGACTGATTTTAGACACGATAATTCCGGCGACCACATTGTCAGTCGGAACGCCGGGAATTTTGACCCTGCGACGATGACCTTCGGGCCGGAAGTGTCTGGAGGTCGGCAATGCGGCGTCTCATCCTGCAATTGGTTACCTCCGAAACGAGCTCACGTCGATTACATACAGCAGGCTGCTGCGGTCCAGGACGCTTGGGGCACATTTATGTTAGATAATGGTCTGGGGTTTACGCAGGGTGTGGTTACCCGCCTCAACGACTCCATTCGCACATACGTCTGGGCCGTCCTCGGCGCACAATCGAAAGCGCGCAGTTCTATAATAGGAGACGGGAAGGCATTTGACGCACAAAAACAGTTCTTGGCAAATGTCGATGACTCCATCTCATCTCCGGTGGACCTCCCGGATGCGATCAGGCGGTATCAAGACGTTTTGCAGAATGCCAGCACCCCAGTAGACTATGTATTTGGAATAGGTATTTATATGGCGCCGAGCAATATGATACTACGAGACGACCGGGTTGACGGTTACAATAGTCAGATCGTAATAGCCACCGCCAAACAAAAGATCGGCCATAACGGTAACATGAACACGGATATCATCAAGCACACCCCCAAGACGGTCGGGTTCATCCAATCTCGATTGGGTGTTGAGGTTGTAAGTGGAACCGATTTCATAAAACCGCAACCACCCACCCCAGTACCCCCAATTCTTCCAATCGCGATTGGAGAAATTGGAACAGGAGCGGGAACTACAACCCATGAGGAGGAGGAAATTAGGGCTCGTCGTCGCCCTCGTGGTGATCGGACTACTCGCGCTTTGGTTTTAGGAACTCTCGGGCGGAGAATAGTAGGAGAACGGCGATCGCCACGATTAAAGCCCAAGTGGCCATCCGGCCGTTTTTGATAATATAGATAACAAGTAGGAGACGACACCCCCGATCAGCCCAGGTAGCGCGGCAGCCGCCTTTCCGGCTAATTTAGCCAGGAGACTGGCGAGGGCTTTTAGATGCTTTTTCACCCACGCCGCACCACCAGTGAAAACTAGAACTATGGTCGATTTGGTCATACCGATAGCCGCGAGGATGCTTGCTATCGTGACGCCCTGCTCTCTGAACAGAGTGCGAAGACGCTCACCGAGTGTCGTCTCCTCGTGCAGAACCCTCGAGATAGTTTCGCGGATCCGACTTATTTGGGTGCGGAGAGCCTCACTGCCAGCCGATGCAGCCTCCGAGCGAGCTGCTCTTTCATCCCGCAACGACTGCAGGCGTTCGGTGATTCGCTCGGTAGATTCTCTATCGCCACGGGCTTCCTCCAGTTTCCTTTCTTCTAGCGTGATATGTTCATCCAGCGCCGTGAGTTTGGCGAGGTTAAGGACCAGTTCACCCCGGACCGTTTGCAGAGCTTTATCGAGTCCCCGGAGTTCGCGAAGAGATAACGTTGGGACATCCATCGTGCTGAGTATTCCATCTATCTCGCTTTCTCTGAGTTCCATTGTGCGATGGCTACACGCCAGTTTCTATCGCGGCGGCCGTCTTCGCCATCGTTTCGTCGGTAGACTGTAGGGCCTCTACAGCGCGGGCCCGCATAATTGTTTTACCCCTCTGCCAATCTACGAATCCGAGTTCATCCCTTACGAGTTCGCCACCACCTCGCAACCTACCACGCCGATCCAATTCGAACTTGGAGTAGTCGCGGCCGACAGCGGGGACCATACCTTCTTCTGCCAAACTGTTGTAGTTGTCGTCTACAGCTGACTCGAGTAATTCTCGACTTAGACTAATGGTGTTGGTAGCGCCACCTATTTCCTCCAATCGCGATTGGATTGGAACTGGAGTCTCCATGAAGGGCGTTTCGTTATCATCATCCATGTCATCATCATCGAGGTCATCATTTCGGACATCGTCTCTGCCGAATTCGTCCATGTCAAAATCATCCATCTTTAACGATGTATTAAAGAAAAAACCATACGGGTTTAATAGAGTATTTAGTTTCACTGAACATGTCTTCGAGTCAATACGGTCGTAAACTCAATCCATACCACAGACTGCGGGAGCCCCTTGGGGCGAAAGGCGCGAGACAGAGTGTCGTTATTACGAACAACCCGTCGACGATCGACCAGAACCAGCAGCTGTTAGTCCGCTTCCCCAACCTCGGAGCTAGCGACGTCATTGTGCCGGGTACTGTTCGCCTCGCTTTCACTATTTCGCTGACGTCGACGGCCGAGGACCGAACCGTCGTTCAGAACCTGGGTCGCGCCATCGTCAAGAAGACCATGATAAAGATTTATGGTAATGAGGTGATGTCGATCGACGACAGCGACGTCTACCATTGTTATCAGGACCTGTGGAATACGGCACAAGAGCGCGAAAACGCGGTCTATCAGGGTATTGACACCAGCAAGAATAAGAACGTAACCAAGCTTAGAATCGGGGCTGGTAACAATGCAGATAACAACTCGAGCGACAACGCGGTCACGGGCGCTTATGGCAACCGCTTCTACATCCCGCTCGACTTTGAGTTGCTGGAGAGTCACATGCCCTACTATCAGAGTGCTTTGGCTGACCGCCTCGAATACGAACTAACGTTCAACGACTACGGCCGAGTTCTCATAGCCACCGACATAGAATCGACGTATACTACAATGTTTCGTTGGAGTACGACATGGTCACGATGCCCGAACTCGCGCGATTAATCAGATCCCAGTATGCCGGGCCCGTTGCCATACATTACGACCGAGTTCTTCGTCACCGCAAGATGACGAAAGACAAAAGCGACACATTGTGGAATATTAATGTCAACGTACCCGCCCGCTCGATGAAAGGTATACTGATGTTGTTCGATGATGCTCGGTTCGCGCTTGGGGCTCGAAAAACCGACAAATTCTATAACCCCAAAATCACGAAGGTAGAGGCGATGATCGAGGGAGTCCCCAATAAACTCTACAGCGCGGGTCTTCGCGCACGCCAGCAGTGGGACGAAGTCAGAAAGCAGTTTGCTGCCGGCTCTAAACGCTCCCTGGAGGTTGCCGTGGTTGCTAAAGACCTGCAGCTCTCGGCCGTCTCCCTCGCGGAGTTCCTGACATCAAATAAACGTTATGGCTAGACATGCGAGCCAGTGACGACGACCAAATGCACGGTAGCGGACGCCAAGTTGAGAACGCTAGCGAGGGTGTGACGATCCAGATAACCAAAGAGGCGGATGGAGCTGGACCATTGAACGTGTACTTATATATAATCACAGACGCACAACTCAACATCGAACTCAACTCAACTCAACTCTACTAAATATAAATCTAAAGATTTAAAACCTTCAAACAAAGTTTGTGATGCCCACTCCTCTGCCATAATATTTGGGCAGACAGGATGCGAAAAAACGGCTTTCATCCTGGACTTGCTCGAGGGCTGCTACCGCGATGCCTTTCGACACAATGTGATCCTGTGTCCCACTGTGCGGCACAACGAGACTCATCAGCGGCGCCCGTGGATATGGACAGACCCTGAGGTATACGTCACTGACCCCGGCGACAGGCTTCACGATTGGCTGCGTGGTTTATACCAAAGATTCCAGGGAGAGCCCACCCTATACGTGATTGACGACTGCTCGGCCAAGGCGGCGATGACCAAAGAGAAGGACATGCTCTCCGAGCTCGCATTTTCTGGCCGCCATGCGGGGCAAAGCGTATGGATCTCCGCTCAAAAGTACAACGCCGTCCTCAAGAATCTGCGCGAGCAAACGAAATGGGTCGCCCTCTTTCACTGCAAGGATCGAGACTCATTCGATCACTGTCTTCGAGAGAACGACGTTATTCCAACGCGCGAGGAGCGACTGGAGGTTCGACATATGCTTTCGGAAAATAAGCACGCCAAGCTGCTGTTAAAGACAAATCAACCCACACATTATGAAGTTATCAATTAATTACTGAATATTTACTAATATCTGCTAATATTTACTAATATTTACTAATATCTACTAATATCTACTAATATCTACTAAATTTTACTGAATTATTACTGAATTATTACTGAATTACTGAATTATTTACTAAATAATCTACTAAATATTACTGAATTATTCAATTTTTCCAATCTCGATTGGATTGATGCTGTTACTCATAATTAATTTTATAATTTTCTTAAAATTAATTACAAACAGTTTGATGTCAGACTTATGAGACTAGTCAGAATAGTACTAATTATTAAAAATAAAATAATGAACTGCGACGAACTTCTTGATCAGCTAATGGAAGAAACAGTCGCTCCGACTGCCGGCACGACTACCGGCACGGTATCTTTCCTGAAAGAGCCAATCGGGGATTGCAACGACTGCCGACAAGGGTCTGAAAGATGGCCCGGCTGCCGATACGGTATCTTTCCTGGAAGAAAATGAAAACATGACGCGACGCGAGCGGCTAGCTGCGCTGGTTGCTGGGGGGCAATCGGAGCAGTATTTCGGTAGGCGTCTCTCAGTTTGTCAGGTGGATAAAATGTCAGATGTCGAGGTTGATAAAATGTATGCACGATACGAATCTAAATTGGGGGCAGAGATGACGAAAACTCTTGGGGCGGCGGCTATTCAATTGTACGCTACCACTTTCAGTGCAATGCTCCCTATATCTGACATCGCGGTGTTGATTAGTGATTTAGAGACTGATCCTTTTGTAGGAAACACTGTTAGAACAGCCTGCTGCTCAATTTATCACAAGTTTGGAATGTACTTAGCTCCGCTGACAACCGCGTTGACCACGGCTAAACACTGTCAATTTGGACATATATGCCCATGAACTATAAGCTCAGACAATGATGACACAAGACGCACCTGCGAGAGTGACGGAGCCACAATCTCCGACTGCAGCACTTCCAACGGCGTTGGGGGAACAAGCTCCACATGAACAAGCTCCACAGGAGCAAGCTCCGGTTGCACGACACAAAAACCCAAAAAGACAGGCAGCTGGGCGGGCAGCGGCTGCCACCCGAAAAGCTAAACAAGATAAAATACTCGCCGAGCTTCGAGAGGCCAAACGGTCGTTATTTGTTCCTGCTGTTTCAACAGCAAAACACCCGGTGGTTCCACATCCGAAGGCAGCTGTCCCCCCCCCCCCAACATGCTCCAGGTTGGAAGAGCAATCCCCGATTGGTGTAGCTCCTACCTGGATCATCCCGTGGGTTGTTGGTGGTGGTCTGGCAGTTGTGGGCACCGTGTGTGTGTGGAAATATATTTCGAGACAACACCCAACACTGTTGGAGGCGGTTCCGAAGAAAGTTACGAAACCGATTGCGCCCCATTTAAACATTAATCGCGATCCCTTTTATATGCAATAATCATAGTTATCAATAATGGCTGAAAACGATGGTAAACTGTTAGTGAATGCGCTTTATAACGCCGTGGTGATATCGGGTCTCAGTATCGGGTATGCTCGACTATCAAAGATGATCTTAGGAGGGTCCGCTCCCAAATTGGACTTTACTGTGAGCGACATATGGCCCGTGGCCTTAGATGTAGCGTCCGCAATTTCGACCCGAGATTATCTAATTAAAGCTGGAATTCTACCTGCTAATATATGGAAATAAATGGCTTCGATCGCAATGCTCTTAGGTGGCGCGGTGGTGAACGCATTTGCGTTCAGCGGTAGCAACTTTCCATTCTCGAAAATGAAAAGCTCGGACGCGGATGAGGAATGCAAGCGTCACGATTTAGCTGTAGAACAACTCAATAGCCCAAACGAAGCATGGTCGCAAAAAAAACGCCCGTCTGAAATCACGCCCTGCAAACTTTCCGGAACGTTGACGACGCCATCCACGAGTACGCGCGGGCATATCCGCAGAAAAGTCTCGCGCCGCCGGATCCCGAGCCCCAGCTTTCAGATTTCTATGTACCATCAGAGGGCCAAAAAGACCGCGAGATCGCGTTCGTCGTCGTGGGAATGGATGCAACGGGTCTCGTCAGCTACTATATTGGAATAGCCATAAGCAAAAAGCAATAATTATTTTAAAAAACTTTTTTAAATAATATATATATAATATATAGAACGATGTTAGTTGACGAGCTTTATTACGCTTTGATCGATGTAGGCTACATGGCCCTTAAACACCGTTCAGTTGGTGCAAAGGGTCTGATCCGTCTGGCCCAAGACTCGCTACAGACGTGGCGTGAGGATGAAAAAGCGGCCACCCTTTTCGCAAAGCGGATGTTAGATTCCTCCGAGTTCCCACTCCTGTTCCAATCCAATCGCGATTGGACTTGCAACAAAGGTTTAGTATCGATGACGCCTTTACCGGACGATCTGGCGAGGGCATGTTGGGAACTGTTCGACCTACTAGAATACCTCGCATACGATGGACACGCGCAAACTTAATTCCAAACTATCGGTTCGCCTAGCGCGCAAGTTAGCGAACACATACTACAGCCCCCGCGGCTACTGGAAGGGGCTCGCGGCCATCAAGAACCTCGCGGCGGCCACCAAGGTTTCAGAAAACGCCGCCACGGAATGGCTCAAGAAGCAGGCCATCTGGCAGATCTAATTGCCCGCGCCTCACAATATTCCGCGGCCGACGTGCCGGTGCCGAACGAAGTCCACCAAGCTGACCTCCTGTTTCTCCCTCACGATCGCGTCGGTCGCAAGACGTACAAGTACGCACTGACAATCGTTGACGTAGCGAGTCGGTATAAGGGGGCTGAGCCTCTGGCCACTACAGAGTCTAAGGAGGTGGCCGAGACTCTTTCCCGAATATATAAGAGGAGTCCTCTTAAATGGCCGAATCTTCTCCAGGTCGATCCCGGCCGCGAGTTCATGGGCGCGGTATCTCATCTATTGTCTAAACACAAAGTTTCGGTCAGACGCGGCCGCGTCAACATCCACCGGGACCAGGGGATCGTGGAGCGGTTCAATCGAACCCTAGCTGAGAGGCTGTTCGGGCACCAATATGTCAAAGAGCTTGTAGACCCTCATTCGCGATCGACCGAGTGGGTGAACGGTGAGGTAACCAGATTGATCGGTAAAAAGCCCGTAGATGCCATTAAGGCGAAAATGGTGTCGCACAAACCATCGGCCGTCTCGCGCGGGCGACCCGTTGGTTTAGCGGAGAAACGGCTTCCATCGGATGTTACCGTCCGGTACCTCTATCAACCGGGAGAGCTCGAAGGTGGCCGCCGCCGCGCGACTGATCCCGTGTGGTCTCTCAATGTATATCATCTGGATCGATATATTACCAAACCCGATGAGCCCGTGCTCTACTATTTGGATGATGGTCCAACGCGCGGGTTTGTTCGTGAAGAACTTCTTGCGTTGCCTTCTGACACCCAGCTGTCTCCGGATGGCGTTCTCATGCGCTGATTTCTACACTCCCAGCGCCAATCAGACCAATAGAGTTGATGTTTATAGGTGATGGTTGTTCTAGTTAAATTTCTCAAAATTTAAATTACATAGTAATCCCACAGTGAAACGGTCTAGTCATTACTACTCTCGGTTTCCTGCTAGATATCTCGTAAGCGTCTCCAATCTAATCGATATCTTCGAAGAATGCGGATCTCAATGCTTTGTCAACGCAACTCTCGTTGTTAGTATACGTTGTGCTTAGATGGCGCTCGGAACATTCGATCATCTTTCCGCAACAAGAGTTGCCCACCAACTTGAATATCTCGCCCACAACGGCCTTGCTACTGTCAACATCTCCTTTTCTACGTGCTGCGGTTACTTCGTCTACGAACCATTCGAACGGCTTTCGTTCTTGGTAATCCAAAGTTCTGTACACAGCACTTATCTCTAATCCGTGTCGCAGATACCACTTCAGTAGCGGCGCGTACAGCAACGTCTTCTCTGTAAACAGAGTTCCCACTAGTTTCTTACCGTCTCCCCTGTTCCTACCTGTATTCTCTAGGTAAACCAACATGTGCTCTGGAACCTCTTCTTCTTTAACAACCCTGTTTGTGAACAGCGGCGACATCTCCGAAAAGTGTTTTCGTAAATTTTTCGGCACCTCGATATCCACCTCAGCAAATCCGAACCACTCGGACTTCAAAATTCTTTGCGAGAATCTGTCCACAACCATCTGGTTTGTAGGTTCTCCAATGTGTCGGATGATCTCTTTACCGCAAGGCATCGCTTTCTTCAGAGTCGACAGGTACAGTGCGTTAGCGTCGTAGCCGAGCACCGATCCGCATTTCTTATTTTTATTCGTGCGGAGGTTAGATACTCCGGCTTCCGCGTATCTCGAAAACACTATAGACGGTCCTCCGACAAGAGCTCCCTGCAGCATGTCATAAGTTTCCTTTTCGGGTGCGTACAGTGGTGGACATTTTGCGTATGCGGCGGTGTTTTCCTTTGTTCTGTAGCTTTTCACATCCTCCTTGATGGTTCCTCGCAACAAATATTGCAGAGCTACACCGGGTAGCGTTACTGCGTCTTTAAGAATATCCACTCCTCTGTCTTTGTAAAAGTTGCACATTTTTCCCACCGCTTCAAAGAACGGTGCGACGTCCAGGTCGTTGTAGTATCGCAGCCAGTCCGCGAAAGTTTTCATTTTTTTCTATTTGTATATCGCGTTGCACGCTTCTATCTCACTCTCTGTAATAAGGTATCCGCCTCGCAGTTTGGAATACCAGTGTTCGATGGGTGGTAAACCATCGTAGTCCAACTTTTCTGGGGGGTCGAACCTCTCGTAGGGAAAGAAAGACTTGTGCATCGAGCAGTCGTATGCCTTGATCCACTTGTCGTAACTACTTCCGGGTCCCATGTACAGAGCAATGTCTAGAAACCTGAATTCCGGAGAGAACAGAAATATCGTCGTGTTTGTCTTCTTACCTACCATCACTTTATCGGTTGTGTCAGCCAGTTTCCCAACGAGATGTACTTGAGGTGCACATCGTTTTTGATATTTTTACCTCTGATTTTCAACTCCCTCAAGAATTTTGATAACAAATCTTCAGGATCTCTCTCGCAAATGTGTGTTGTCGTTCCTGAGAGACTGTCGCATACTGAAACACTTATCGGAACGTAGGTCTCGAGTTTTTACCTCCCCTCCGTTGAGGTCTAGGTAAACTTCAAAGTCGTACACTATTTGGTGCGGGTACAACACTGTCTCCGGGGCCGTCTGTTCTACTTGTGGATGATTTCGTGATTAACCACGAGTGTGTATCCGGCTGAGATTATTGACGCGTCCATATCGAGAGTTTTTTTTAATCTTTTTACCCATGCGCCTTGTGTGGAGTGGACATCCGTGCCAGTGACAGCCGTGGAATTGGTACACGGTATTTGTCTCCCTGCAGTATCCGTCGACCGGAGACCCTGCAACCCACCTTTCTCCTCCGTGTCCACACCTGGCGGTGTGTATGTGATTGCCTTCTAAAGCTTTTATCCAGTCTATCGACATTTTGCTGGCGTGCGATCTTGGGTAGAAGGCTTTTTCAAACGCGGACATTGGTCTGTCTATCATCTTACCTTTGCACACGACTACGGTCTCTCACCTCATGCATGTTGCTGCGTGCCTCTTCATGTTGCTGGCGTTGGTGAATCTCTGTCTGCAGTCGTAGCAACAGTAGATTTTTGTTAAGATTCTTTATGTTTGTCACGAGGAACGCGTGGTTGTTTAACAATCTTATTGTCATCTTCTTCTCTCCTACCTCCTCGTAGTGTGCCGGTGTCTTTCTCAAATACCACACTCCTTCTTCCGTTGGTTCGTACACTTCTATTCCTACAATGAAACATTCCTGCACTTTCTTCATGTCCTGAAAAGGAACCGGTCCTCTCGCGGTTTTCTTGTTTTTCGCGAAATACTCGTTAGCCATGCTTCGTGCCTTATCACAACACCTGTCCGCTGGAACATCTTCCAAATGAATAGCTAGACATCTGAAAAGACACAAATCGTCGTTGTATTTATCTAACGCGTACATACCCTTCTTGTTCCTCAACCAATCCGGAAGAGGTCCTCCGGATGCTACTGTTGAGGTTAACCCTGTGTCTTCCCTCCTATCACCTAAAATAGTTTTACGAATACGTCTACCCACCGGACAAACATCCATTTCGTGTTTGGTCTGTCTATCTTATCCAGGTTCATACGAGTTTCTTCTTGTCTCTTCACCTATGTACGTACCTCCTCGTAAGAACTCATCCATTTGCTACCTCCGAGGTTTTTATAAAATATTATAGTTTTCGCTCTACCACGACTGGCTTTCTCCTCTATATATGCTAGTTTGTAAGAAAAAGAGTATCTCAATTAGAAGTTGCTCGTCAGCATCGGTGCCAACTTGTCAACTATCCTTTCAGATATTGTCCCGTCCATACCCTTACGAAAAGAAAGCTCTATGTTTCTCCTACCTTTCTCCACCTTTTCTTTACTTTCGTCGTGGCTGCCTAATATCTTCTCACCTTCGTCGGCTATTGAATCACCAACTTTCGGTTCAACTTCGACACCACTTTATGTGGGGTCTTTCTCTGCGCGATATCATTGGCACGCAGACTCATAATACTCTCTTCCACAAGTCTATGCCCAACTTTATCAGCATTGTCTATATTATTGAAGGCACCTCGCTTGTAGGCCCTTGTAAACCTAGTCGTGAAAGCTGTCTTTTTAGCCTCGTTCAAGACTTTTGTCAACCCTGGAACTCTTAAGCGTTTACTGTATGTCAACCCTAGCGATGAGGCTTCTGCTCTGAGTTTTTCAACTTGTGGCAACATTTTCAAATGTTGTTTTAAGCCTTGGTTTAAACCGTGGTTTAACTCAATGTTTTAATAACTACTAGTTTTCGTTTCTTTAGCTTGAAATTTTATTAGTTGTGTCAACCCAGGAACTCTTAGGCGTTTACTGTATGGTATGTTGAGATCGTCCGCTTGTTTTCGCAGTTGATCTCTAGTTATATGAAGTTTTTCTACACCGCTAATCAGTTGAGGCGGAATACTTTTCTCATCCATAACTTTTCTCATTTTTCTTCGTCCGAAGAAATTTCTCGCAAGCATATTTTTATTCTTCCTATATGTTGGCAAATATACTTTTTTTAAAATAATTAATTAAATAATTAATTAATTAATTATTTAATTATTATATTTTCTATATAATAATAGGGGTGTTCAGTTTTAAATAATTAATTAATTAATTATTATACCCCTATATAATAATAGGGGTGTTCAGTTTTAAATAATTAATTAATATTTTCATACTTCCTATATGTTAGCAAATATACTTTTTTAAATAATTAATTAATTAATTAATCTGACCAAATGGACTGTATGGTATATGAGAGACAACTCTGACAAGGACGACCAAACGTCTGTATGGTATAAGAGAGACAACTCTGACAAGGACGACCCGCTTTAGAAAGTACACAGTTGTCTAACTTGGCTCTGTATTCTATAGGTGGTCCGCACTTTTTGTCTATTCATTTTATGCACAAATTCGAGGGGTGTGGGACTGTAGATGGAGCGTAGGGGTCGTGTGTAGGTTGGTGGTATCATTTTAACTCCCTATATACTACTAATTGCTTCACTGTCTACTTTTAATGAAGGTTTTGTGTTATGTGTCACTGCTTTGTGTGATCGTTTGAACGAATAATCCATTACAGTATTGCTAATCATTTTGTTTATTACATTGGACACAATTTCTTTTGCCCTGTGGACATTTGTTGAGGAATCAGATGACGCCTGTTTCTATATTTCGCAACAAATGATCTTCGTTGAACGAATTTCTTTCAAGAATAAATACTGAGAAGATAATGATAATAACCATTCTGATTGCTGTGGTTTTGTCATGCCTTTGCCTCTAGTCATATCTCAAGTCGCTTTTACACTTCTTATTAAGACGAGATTAGCGCATAAGGCTGCCCATTACATGGCGCTCCTACAACCAGCATGCTGTCCTGATTTGAAAGTTTGATGTACTTGTAGTTGTTGTTGAATACAACAACAACAACAACTACTTGTAGTTTGTTGTTGGTAGTGTCGGTCTTGCATCATTTGCAAATACACATACGCTGATTTTAGATTTTGATTGTGGCCTGCGGCGGCCCAGAACGGAAGCATTATAAGCGATAGTGTGTGCAAAATTAAGTTCCCTATCACATGTTCGCTCTGCTTTTATAAATGTTCTTAAGTATGTCTATCATTTCCATATACTGAAGTCAAAGTGCTGCTGTTCGGTATTCTTTCAATGACTATTTTCCTTCAGAGAAACGTGAATTGACGTGAAGAAGATCACGTTCAACTATAGGCTGAACAGTAAGATTAACGACCAGAAGAACGTCGTATATTTTGCTAACTTCAGTAATGTCACAATGGGCTTCAGCACTATACTTATCTAGAATGATATGTCCAATGTCTTTTTCACTTCGAGCAGGTCCCTCATTTAAGACGGGTTCAATTATCATGACATTTCTGTCATATGTCCTGACACACCAAAGCTCCGTGAGACGAGGATTGAATTCAAAGCGTTTTTTTCTAGCAAATGACCCCTGACCGCTCGTGCTACTGCTTTTCCGTTCAGTATTTGGCAACAGTTCCGAGAGACCAAATCCCTGCATCAGCTGAACAATACATCCGAAGAAGCTCATGATAGTGTGAAATCAGCCTAATCATAATATGATATCACTCAAACAGCTGCTGGCCTTTTCATTTATAATCACGATGAGAGCCTTCCAGTACAGCGGTTGATCAAAGGTAATTACCAGATTCGCACCATTGTTCAATGCATGATCAGACAAATTTCAAAATTGTGTATATACACACGACATGTCACTCAAGTTCACATCGATCATTGGCATACAAATACTGATGATTTGCCTTGAGTCTACTGAAGTGGAAATTTCAAAGTTATCTGACCTTGACTTTGGGGTGGGAAATGAAACTATGGATGATGACGGACTCAAGAAATATTTGACCTTTTTTTACCGTGACCTTGGGCACAAGGAGCACGCCTGGGACGATGAATGATGTGAATCATGCACATGAAGTTTCAAGCCAATCTGTCATACGGTAAATAAGTTATAGCAGCATGGAAAAAAAATGATGGACAGACGGACCGACGAACGGACGGACGACTTTTGCGTCCCTATATCCTGTTTTCGCTATGCGATGGGATGGCGCTTGATGATGTTCATGTCTTCGAAGTATGAAGTTAATCGGAATCAAACTGTAGAATTGGTTCGTCTGTCAAACTATGTATGACGGACATACAGACCAACGGACCGACGATTGCAAATTATAATGCCCCCTGACCAGATGTTGGTGCAGGTGCGGAGGGGTGGGGGGAGGGGTAAAATACTTCACACCATAAGTGAATATGTAAAATATAGATAAACAATGAATATATAATATATATTAAAAACAACTGGCTTATGTCCGGAATTGACCACCATACGTTGAGAAAAAAATGGACCTGAAAACATTTTCTAGCAGTGTACAAGTTTTTCTTAGCATTCTTCAATCACGTGTCTTTTATTATGTGATCAGCATGAGTAGTAGCCGAAGGGGCTAGAAGCACAAGCACCAATTCCAAGTGTTTACTTCTTTGCACAATCTGAAATGGTTTGTTTACTTTGAAGGTGGTTTGTTTAATTTGAAATTCGCGTTGTTTACTTTGCACAATCTGAAGTGGATTGTGCCAAACACGATACACAGCACGTAAATGTTTTCTCGACAAAATCGTATACATAGTAATCGTTATTTGGATAATCTTGGAAATGTGTCACAATATCCTTCATTGTTTTCCCTCTTAGTCTATGCATGAGATAAAATAAACAATATTGACCACACACATTCGAACCGTTCGACTGCAAAGGCACAGCATTATAAAAAATGAGCTAGAGTTCTGTAGCAAGCACTTTACAAAGTATCTGTTGTAATATCCAGGTGGTTTCCCGTAGCTGTCAAAGAATTCAGCACGTCCGTCCCCATAGAAATACATAGCGCACCAATATGTTCCCCGTTTATCATCACTGTCGGTGTTAACTATAATCGCTTCGCTTTTAAGTGTTTGGGAATCCGATTGGATCCAATCGCAGTTTATGTGACATAATAAATCCGATGTTCTCATGGCCATCGTCACTCCGTTATGATATCGCGCGCTTGATTGATCTCGAAGTAGCCCGGTGCCTCACTGTAGACAATACATGTCATTGTTTCTGGTAGTGGTGTTGAAAATTGGACGTTCAGTCGAATACTTCCCGTTCTCACGAGATTTATGAAGGCCTTTTGACCGTCATAGAATGGTTCTAGTTGGAATACGAACAACGTGCTCCCAGAGGAGAAGTCATCCTCGTTCATATCATTTCCACTGTCTCTTTTCCACTTGTTAGCAAATCGAAACAAGTCTGTAAATGCCCGATCTGTCGTTCGACCTGTGGTTTTATCGAAGTTTACCTTTACGGGGGCGCCACCTACTGGTATGCCATCGGCGTATATACATATTTCGCTTATGCAGCAGTTCTGAAAATTGTATGGATTCTTGTTATATGCCCCTGAAACTGCAGATGTCTCGACGAATGCAACCACGATTTTTGCGGATTTCTCGCCTTGAAATACGGCATCCCAGTAAAAGCTCGTAGCTCCTTTGCCCACACTCTGCAGACGACACTCGGTTCTAGTATATGGATACTTGGCGTTTACGTCCTTCAATATTTCTGCATGACCATACAACACGGCGGGATTCATTTTAACTTTTCGCGCCAAAAGACACACATACAGTAGTTCAACGGCGTAACCAGCTGCAGCGAGGTTCGACAGAAGGTAGAAATTGGGCGTGGACCTTTATAGCTTCAATCTGACGTCACACTGATTTAGTAGATAGCGACCCATGTTGAAGAACGGGTGGTATATCGGCCCGCATAAATCGGTGACTTTCGACGCAGCTACAACAGCCGCACGCTCCGCCAATGCACCGTTAGATCCGCTAGTACTAGTATCTGGATCATCTATGGAGTCGTTGTCATCTTTGATGAACAACTGTGTCTTCATCTGCGACAAATCGCTATCTTCGCCGTGTTTCAATAGCGACTGTATCATGGCGATGTACGGGTTATGGTTGCAGCTCAGTGTCACGTTGTTTTGTAGCGTCACCTCCGTCGATTGAAACAATGACTGTAGGAACAGATTCGCGGGTCCCACGTGGTCAGTAGCTTGTAAATTGGTCCCATCAGACTTTGTCAGTTTAAGCTTCACGTACAGCAGTGAGCCGTTCAAATCCAGATAGTCTAAACTGTTTGCTGCTGATATTCGAAACTCGATAGGTACATCACCACCAAGCTGAGACAATGGTCGAATCTCTTGGAATGTGGCGTCAGTCACTGCCACTTCCGTAGGTAGTAGATCAAATAGCGATAACTCTGCTGGCATTGCCTCACTAAAACTTTCGGTACTCAACTTCGCCATTTTTCTAATTAAATATATCTTTCTTTGCACGTGTTTTGCTTTGTGATTTCCGGTTTGCTGTTGTATTTACCGTTGTCTTTTTCTTTCGATTCTATTTTGTCCTTCTTTTTCTAGTGTTTACTCCTCTACTGACGTTCTTACGTTTCCGCCCGCTTTTTATACGTTTAATGACGCTCTCAACACGTTCTGTTGCCGCCTCGACTGGGCAAACGAGTTTAACGTTCACTCGGTCAACGGACGGTGTGCTTGTTTCTTTCTCTTCAACAATGGGAATCATTCCCCCACCACCTTTCTGCTCCACGCGCTTCTTGCGTCGAAAGTATGTAATCCACACCGACGGGTCGGGCACGTATAATTTATTGGAGTGATTCATCGTTGTCGAAGTAGAATGGATAATGTTTAAAATGAAGCGTTAGCATCAAAGGCTTATCCAGTTTCTGTCCTTTATATAGAATTCCATTTCGTAGATGTGGAGTTTGGATAATGGCACGTAGAAATCTGAATCTAATGAGTAATTCCATTGATTTTTTCTAGTGCTCGGTAATCTCCTCAAAATAGGTTGCAATTCTCCGAAAACGATACTTTCCTTACAGAAATTGCAGTAAATATACAATACTTGATCACCCATTTTAACGGTAGCAGTTGGCACGGCGTAAAAGTCAGCGAGACACACTCGCCAGAATCCCCTCAATAGCAGAGGCGAGCTTAAATGCACTCTGAAATTATACGGTTTATTATCTGTGAAATAAGCGTCACTGTCATCACTTTTCACGTATACGTAACGATCCATCATGTATCCTGTTCTACTTGATCAGCGTCGATCCAGCTGTTCATGGACGCTGGATATCCTTCCCAGCTAACGTACAACTGACGTTTTCGTTTTCGTTTTCGTTTCCGTTTGGTTAGACGTTTCGATGGTTTTAAATACATATACGCCCACAGGTCAGCTTCGTTGACTTTTGACACATCCTTAGGTGCTACATAGTTTAAACTGTGATGTGGTGTCGAGTTATAGTTGTCAACTATCTTTTGTAGGTTATCTATATACCGATAGTTTCTTTTTTTCCTTAAATATCGATACATCAACGTTTTCAATGTCCGTTGTACACGTTCTACGTAATTTGCTTTTGGTTGGTTCTGTGTGGTGAAAAAATAAACGTCGTTATCTCGCATGTACCGTTTTATGTCTCTATTTACAAATTCTGAGCCCTTATCCGTTCTCAATTTCAGCTGTTTCCGCTTGTGAAATATTTTCTTATTGGCGACCAGAATGGATTTAGCGGTTTTATTTTTCAATGGCTCCACAAATAAAAACCTTGAAAATATGTCTATCGCGCATAGTAAATAATTAACGCCATCGTTTTCTTTTGCTATATTTTGCACTGACATTAAATCTGCGTCAAACTGTTCATCGATCGATGTGACACGCACGTTTGGTGTTCTAATTTTTCTCCTCACTTGCTTCAACACCGAGTACGAGTCTACACCTACTAGCCATTTGCTAATATATTTTCTACTTAACTGTCCGGGATATCGTGTTGCCAATACTCTGTACAGTTTCTCTACTCCTCCGTAAGCGGCGGGATTTTTTACACTGAAATAATAGTCTTTCAGTATCTGTTTCTTATCCATTGTCAATCGAATTCTTTATTTATTCTTTCACACAACCGCTCAACTGCCTCTCGTGCTTCCCTTCGCAGACAATACGCGTGCATCTGATATAGTAACCAATCCGCCAATGCAACGCTCATAGCAAGAACTGATATCATTTTTATAAACCTTCGGCAACAGAAATCAAGACTTCTGAATGGATTTTTTTTCACAGTGATACGAGACAGTCCCTGAAATGACGCAGAAATATGTTTCTCTTCAGGTAACATAATAGCGGGAAATACATCCTCTATGTCTAACGCTGCCTGCGCCATAACTTGAAGTGATTTCTATTTACTCCAGTCTACGTTTTATATATGAGCTCATAACGACACGCGATTGGTTGAAAAGCCTGCGCCAATCACATGATAGGAAACACTCCACAGTAAAGTCGTGCTAAGTAAACAAACCACTTCAAATTAAAAAAACCACTTCAAATGAAACAAAACATTTCAAATTATGCAAAGTAAACAATGCGAATTTCAGATTAATCAAACCACTTCAAATCGTTCCATGAAAGTGTTCGGCGGCTTTTACACCACTTCAAAGTAAACAAACCACATCAGATTGTGCAAAGTAAACAACGCGAATTTCAAATTAAACAAACCACCTTCAAAGTAAACAAACCACTTCAGATTGTGCAAAGTAAACACTTAGAATTGGTGCTTGTGCTTCTAGCCCCTTCGGCTACTACTAGCATGTATTATTGTATAATGACAGAGTAAGTAGATTAGATCTATACTAAATATTTTACATTATTTTGTTTCTTGATGATTGTTCAGAACTGCGAAAATCCATGACGACGCCAATAAACTTGTAAAACACGGGAATTACACTTGTATTACAGGAGTCTGTTCTCATGGCTTTTCTACATGTGATTAGCTACATTATACCATATGTTCTACTTCACAGTTTGAGTTCTTTGTCAAACGGCAGAACAGGTGAAACTGGCTGATGGCTAGAACACACAAAGATGGCCGGCCGATTTGGCCATTCATTCCATGTGCCGTATAGGATAGAGTAACAAGGCAGTATTCACATATGTGACGCGCCAAGCGAAAACCTCCCTTATCGGAAAACGTGACGTAACGAGTTATAACGTTACAAAGATGGAGTAATTTCCGGTTTTGACAAAGTAAACGTCACATTTAGCGTCATTGTCGCGTCTATGTATATTATTTTATTTATTTCCATTAACACGCCTACTTACTTTGTTCTTTTATTTTATTTCGAAGAAAGCGGGTACTACAGTAAATGTTTCTGACAATAAAAAAATACCTCACGATGTATGAAAATCTACCTGTGTTTAATAAATCGGCAACAAAGAACGTAGTTTCCTTTGTTTGCCTTTTTTTTACCACTGGTCACGTTATCTCCCTTGGACAACTGCTCACGTCGTTCTCAAGACAATTCGTAAAACAACATGCAGGTGTGCCCATCTTAGCGGTAGGATAGAATTGGACTACGGCGGCGGAAAACTTACGTGTAATTAGATAAAAGCTAAATAATCCCACCTCTCTATTTAGTCTAATTCTCCGTGGTGTATGATCGACCCTACCTCATAAAGGTGTATGAGTATTGCAATCATGCGGACATGACAACCTAGGTCTGGGAAAACACATTTAAATATCACATAGTTGTCATATTGTCCCGTTTACATCGACAGTTGATTCAAAATTATACGAAACTGTAATTGTTAAACGTGTGTATAACTCCGTTGGATAAAACATGTCCTACATGCGTTTCTTTTATAGGTTGGCTAGTTTTGTTCTCCAAGTCTCAGTATTGAATACATCCAAATGTAGACCGTGTATTGAGCATGCTGCCAGCCACAAACGAAGGGCACACCGGTACCGAAACAATACAAGCGGCGTACTCGTGTTTGGCATATTTTCAACTTCTGACAAACATATATTACTGCTGTGTTACACGCGACGACCCCTCTTTAAGAAATTTGATACATGTGCACGCAACGGCCGTCAAAAACGATATTCATCTTTATTCATAATTGATGATTTAAGATTAGAATCATTGTGTTGACATAATTTAAGGTCGCTTATTGCAGATATTGGAAATAATTTCCTTTGAAAATCTCCATACAATGAAAATCTAAAGCCTCATACATTTACAATGATTGTCACAAGGACGGGGTTCGTTTATAGATATAGGTATAGTACTTATAGGTTATTATGTTTTCTATATGTGGATATATGCACGAGCTACGTAGCATGCGTTATTGTGCGACTTTAGTCGGAACGCGTGGCAATTATATCCACATACAAATCAAATAACATTTTCATAATATATGTAAATCACTCACAACGAAGATGCGCCTAAAAGTATACAAACTATCATTGAAGTAAACAAATTACTGATGATTTAGAAGGAACTACTAATATGGTAAAATATTGACAATTTACTTTCCATTGTGTTTCAATGTCAATCAAATGTACATATATAATAAACATATATTTTTTATTCTCTGATAAAATATCAAGACTAGTTGTATTCCTTTAATGTGCTGGACGTACGGACGCCGGTAACACTATATGCCCGCCTCACCATTCGGTGGCGGGGGCATAACAATCAAAAACTATATATTCAACCCTGAAATCAGAAAAATCCTGATCTGGTGACTCGCCCCACCAGAATCACTTGGCCCCCTCCAAAAAGCAGTAGGATCAGTAATAATCTTACTACTTTTATAATGGGAAATAACCCAATTCAACTCCCAGGTAACAAAAAAGCCAAAGATGAAAACGTACCTGAGATTTTGTTTGTGACCTTGATCTTGGGGTAAGGGTTGAGTGCTGGGACATGTATTTGCTACAGCACGATGGACGGTCATCTGAGGAATGCATGTATGAAATAGCAAAGTGCTCCATGAAAGGAAACAGAAGTTATAAGACATTTACCCCTACGTTAAGTTTGTGGATGCCGATGACGCCGGGGGCATGCCATAAGCTTTTCCGCACTTCGGGCAGGCGAGCTAAAAACAGGTCGTTGAAAATATTCATCCGAATCTCCACAAAAAGTAGTCCTTCGATCTGGTTCACACAAACGAAACTATAACACAGGCTGTAAACATCCTATGTAAAAAGAAACAAATGGACATAACTCCAAAAGAGAAATCTCACATCTTTGACACGATATCTACGAATGTGTGGAAGTTTTTTTTTTAATATTCCATACGATATTCAACTTATGCTCTGGACATGAAATAAAAAAAATAAAAGAAAAAAGAGCAATAACTAAACAAATAAATAATGATATTATCCAAATTAGCGATGCTAGAATAGTCATTATTGCGTACGACACACCTTTGACTCAATATCTTGTATGCGTATGTGAAGTTTTAATAAAATATTGCACACGCTATTCAACTTAACCCTTACACCGCTATCTTAATTTTTTGTCGTCTGTTGTTTATTTTCCGGTTTTATCACAATGCTTTAACAGCACTTTAGAATAATTTACAACATCATGCAAAGTGCAGTCAAAACATGTTGTTACTGAGAAATAAGGCAAGATATAAAAGTAACAGCAGACAACAATTGTTGTGCGTAGCTGTCTAAGGGTTAATATGGTCCAGACAAGAAAATGTCTCCAGACGTGATTGCTTGACCACGTCAAATTCATAATATTTACACTGTCCTTAAATTCATAATGGAAACGCCCATTCAACGTATTGCGTTTATATCCCAGTTCATTACATTAGCCCTACGTGACGTCAAGTTTACTATTATTGTTATAAAGCTGACAGATAATCCTTGTCTTATGTTATCTTGCATGCAAATAGTCTAAGTAATAACTTACTACAAATTTGGCTGCAACTAAGATTCAGGCGCGGATACAGAATTTTTTAAATGCCAGATCGCCGCAGATGCGATTTATCCGCGCCTGAGATTTGTAAAAAGCATAGACCTAAAATTGATCGAAAATCAAACTATTGTTTCACAGAAACTTTTTCGTTGTTGTTGTTGTAGAGATCTACATATCTGTGTAAAAACCACACTTATTTTTCGCGGCACCAACATACTTCCAGTAAACGCTTGCTCTCTTGCATTACGCAAACATTGTATTAGCGAGCGTACCTCACTAAATCCCCAGTTACCTATGTAAACAGGGCGTATGATGAGGTACCCGCGCAATAGGTAATGCGGTCAAATAGTCACGATGCAGTGACTATTTTCAATCAATAAGTTATGTTGTAAGCGATTGTAATGTTTATTTTCGATATTTATATTATTAAAATGTATCATATCGATACCCCTTTAAGTAATATTTGTATTTTTTAAATGTATTGATGTTCTCATGAAGCGCATGAATATAAGTATTAATTAATCCAGCTTATATTGAGGCAAATCACACAGCCTTAAAACATAGTGCTGTAGTATAAACCATAGTATCATATATTATTCATAAGCATATCACATATAAACATTAATTACAATATGTATGCATATTATTAAAACAGTAGATGCTACCGCTGTGTCGCTATATGTGATATTTATAACAAAATATTTTGTTTATTCGTCCGCGTACGGATTTCTGTCGCACAAAGCGCCATTTTCAGTTCATATTTTGACCTGTGCATATGAACCGGACTAAGTTTAAACAACGCTCGATTCCGTCCAATTCAAATTTCTCTGCAGAATGTTCAGACTAACTACATAAGTAATGCTGCTAAATAAGTGTTAACGGCTGGAACATGGTCATCACTAAAAGGAAGAAACCACAGTCGAATTATTGAAAAATAAGATTTACCTGAGACCTCATGGGGGCCGCCATTAATCCAGTGTAAACAATAGACCGTGTGATCCCATTCCCTGAGTAGCCGCCGCTTAGTGAAACGGTGTGCTAATCATGATATTATGTTCCCCAATAATTGGAAATGGTTTGAATTTCTCGGTAAAAACTACGAAAGTCATAACAAATAACGATGTATATTTAACATTGGATACGCTTAAACGGTATTACTCTCTCATCGGATCGTCAGTTGTCGTCGATAGCGATTTAACGTACTGATCTGGTCTTAATTTATTGTCAACTTTCAACGCCATTTACAGAATATATGGCTAATTTTGGAAATAAATAACGGCAAATTACGATGATGTCTGCTCTGAAATATCTGTCAACTTGCGGACGTAATTTAAGGAAATCGATTATATTTTACGGCTACATATGTGAATAATTACGAATTTATGTATGGTCTTTGGCTACACCCGAAACATTACACAGATCTATTTGTAAATACACCGTAAATGGTGTTGAAAAGTGATACAAAATATATAGCCGCATTTCTCCGATATTCGTTCAGAAAATCACCAATATTTTCTGTAAATGGTGTTGACACAAAATGCAGCGTTCACGCGGAATTCAAACAAAATAAAAAATAATAATTTAATAGATAGACGCCGAAGGCTACTGTGTTTGCGGCCAATGAATTCTGGTCGTGGTAGCCACATGCGCAGTTCGAACAGTGTTGTGATCAGATGGAGGACAATAATTATTTCAAATTCATCAAAAAATGTTTGCTGTCAGAAAATTAATTAATTGTGACAGCCAAAAAAATAGATTTTGGGACAGTAAAACATTATATGGTATAGACAGTACCTCAAACTTAAAAAACAGTAAAAAACTGTCTGTGTATATATTACTTAAAGACAGACACTTCCATCGTTGGTAAGTTTCTATCAATTTATAGCTATTTTTATTAAAATCATAAAATTGTGAAAATATTAAAATCACAAAAATAATATATATGGAGAAAAAAAAAAATACCAAGTCGAGGTTTGAACCCCCGACCCTTTCGGGAATAGGTAATTAAATCATAGAATTCGGCGACCTTAACCCTATTGCGCCATTTACGACGATTACCTTTATGCAGAAGTGCAACCATTTGAACGTAAACATTATTAAATTATTTGCAACTCCAACTACAACGATACCGTTACAGAGATACCAGGCCCGTAGCCAGACCTGTTTGAAGGGGGGGGGGGCGTTTCGAAGGCCCAAGGGGCCTGAGGTATCTAAGGGGGTCTAAAAAAAGTGGACCTCGAGGCTAAAAAAGTGGACCTCGGGGCTAAAAAAGTGGACCTCGAGGCTGGGTGGGGGGGGGGGTTCGTCCGACCGCTCCGACCCCCCCCCCTGGCTACGGGCCTGGATACGCTATTGAAACAACATGTATTAGTACCCATAACATAACAAAGTAATGTATCATTATATATCACAGGAGATAGATTAAAACTATATATACTAATAAACAGAACAATCCGCTTGGCTCGTATGAAAATAGTTCTCGTGATATTGATTATCTCCCTTGCCGAAAGTAGTTCACTGATTTATTAGTTCCAAATAAGACTTGTTTGCGTAATGTGTGTCAGTCTCTGCATGATAAAAGAGCTATCGCACGAGCTTAGGGTGAAATTATTCACAAACTCTAGCTTGACATTGTCTCATATATATATATGAACAGTATAAATGACGACACATGCACACAATTTCGTGCAATTATTGGAGGGGCCAAAACATACACTGCCCCCCCCCCCACTCTCAATATTGGGGGGGGGGGTGGGGGGCTGGCACGCCCTGGTCACCCCCCTGCTCCTACGCCTATGTTATATAAACGTGATATTATCCGCAAACATGATACAATAATGTAAAATAAGCACTCGTCATTAGAAATCCATGATACTCTCATCAAAACCCTTGATAAGCTACGTCACCAATACACGTCATCACGCGGTATTTGACATGTTTGCCTATGGTGGGCTGTAACGGCCATTCGTCTTATTGTCAAATAGACCAGTTTTAAAAGTTATTTTTATGGGATTTCCCTTATTTAGATTTTTCTAAACTTTTGATATGTTCTTTATAATGCTATCTTCAACACATGTGTAAAGAAATAAATTATGTTGCAATTATGTTGAGGTGATCATACAGGCTGACTGGACTATACGTTTGTTTGTTGGTTTTTTTATTGGTGTTTAACGGCCTATCAACAACTATGGTCATGTAAGGCCGAGCAAACGTGTTCAATCCCGTTTTAACCTGCTGCATTGGGGGGGGGGGGGTCCCAAAATCAGAACGGAATATTTACATCGAGAACAAATATATTAGCCCTAAAATTAGAATAACTGATCTGGTGCCAGGTACATACCACACCAAAGTCACTTGACCCCTTCCACTAAAATAGGATTACGAATACTCGTAATACTCACATAAGGGGAACACACTGGTTGTAATACTTCCAAATGAATCAACCAAATGCTTCAATAAATTGGTCAAAAGTAATCAAATGCACATATGCAGTTTGAACATAGACACAACTAGAAAATGTGGTCTGTCGACGCATTAGGGCCCCTATAGGTGATTTGAGAAACTCTTACAGAAACATCCAAAAAATAAACGGACGGACAGACAGACAGACAGACGGACAAACGGACATACATGACGAAACCTATAGGGCACCGCCGATGCCATAAATATACTGCCACATACCTATAGCAGGGAGAATATTGTTTTGTAATAGTTACTGCCCTAATTGAGGTGTTCATGTGTTTGAACAACCTACATGTGCCCATGGAACACCGAGCAGCGAAGCACCTGTATGCGAGGGGAGACCCAAGTAATCTGCGAAGGTAAGATTTTGGAGCGTCCTAGATCCGCGTACGAAAGGGAATTCTTTCCGAAAAGCGCGAAGAGCTACGGCGCATTGGAATGGATGTGGCACGTTGAGAAGGAAGAAGGCATCCACATACATACCGAACAATGCGGGCACGGTGGCGAGCGCTGGATTGCCGGAGATCCAGCAGACGGTTACTGTCAGGAAAATAACACAGTGTACCAGTATCACGGCTGCTATTGGCACGGATGCCCGGCACACTCAATAAGCAGGCGTGACGAGTTTGACAACACCACCAGGCGGGAGAAAATGATTACAAAGGCTGGGTATGAGTTAGAGGTGATGTGGGAGCACAACTTTGAGAAATCTGGTAAAGCTTTGAAGCGTATTTGAGCGAAGACGGCCACGAGAGGAAAACGGATTCCCTCGAGCTTGAAACCGAGCATGTCCCGATTAGCGTCAGCATTGGTGATAGTATGTCTTCAGAAATAACTCTCATATGCGACACAGACCCCGCGCGGTTGGTGGCTAGGTTTATGGAGGATTTGCAAAAGCGCGGGAATGCCATCAGGGAAGAGGTAGGTAGAACATTCCGGCCATCAGATATGGACACCCTGCGGGAGCGGCAGGCTGGGGAGATCGAGCAATGGATATGTCAGGTACCGGTAATCTGGTTCAATTGCAGCAGGTACGACATAAATATTATCAAGAAGTACTTAGTTGGCGAGCTGTCTGATACAATGATACAACCAAAAAGGTAATGGTTGGCAAAAGGGAAAACGCTTCGATATTTCTATTCACACCCGAGTTCAGGTTTCTGGATGTTGCACTGTACCTAGGGCCGGGAGTCAGTGATGACCGGTGGATTAAAGGGTACGGCTGTGAAGCGCAAAATCTGCCGGATCTGGAACACTGGTATTCGAGACTTGCTGGTAAACACTTGATCGATGCCACCCATCTCGCGGAGTGCCTCGCGATTTTCAAAGCGAATAAGATGACCACGTTCCGGGAGTGGCTGATGTATTATAACGATTTGGATGTCTCACCTTTCCTGGAAGCATCGGGGAAAATGTGACGATTTTATAAAGACAAAGGTGTTGATATTTTCAAGGATGCCGTAGTTTTGCCAGCTGTGGCGATACAGTATTTGCTGCTGGGATCAGTGTCTGATAACCCTTTCAATGACAAGCTCAAACTTTACGCGCCACAGGAGGAAACCTACGAGATGCTGCGGAGGGCTCTTGTTGGAGGTCCTTCCATTGTATTCTCTAGGTATGTGGAAGCCGGAGTGTCTAAGATCCGATCCACTCCGGAAGGGCACGGCAAACAATGTGCAACGCGGTGCTGGGATACGATGCAAACGCTCTGTATTTGTCCACACTGAGTAAAGAGATGCCGTGCGGAAAAGAGACGATCACGACGGTCAAAGCTCCCAACAATCCAATTATTATCAAACAATTATGTAAGAGAGTAATGGACGGTAAGTGGTTCGGGTTCGCCGAGGTGGACATCGAAGTGCCAGAGAACCTGAAGAATAAATTCGAGGAGATGTCGCCCCTATTTATAAACAGCGCTGTTCGCGAGGAGGAAGTTCCCCAGCACATGATGAAATATCTGAGCGCCACGGGCCGGACTCGCGGTGATGGGAAAAAGTTTGTTGGGGCGCTATCGGCTCAGAAAGTGTTGCTGTACGAACCACTATTACGTTGGTATCTCAAACAAGGGTTGGAAGTAACTGGAATGTATCGCTTATTAAACTACTATTCGGGAAACCCCTTCAAGTGGTTCGCGGAGGATGTCACATCAGCTAGACGAATGGCTGGACGTTAGTAGATAGCAGCAAAGCTGTAGTCGCAGACATAATGAAACTACTCGGTAATTCGTGTTGTGGGAAAATGATAGAAGCGGCGGAAAGACATTTGAATACGACTTACACGAAAGACGAGGAATTTGTTGATAAAGCGTTGCGATCCGCCTTCTACGATGATTTGACAGAAATAGGAGATGCATACGAAATATCGAGCAGAAAATCGAAATAATCCGTAAAGCGACCGTTTCACTGTGGGATTGCCGTGTACCAATTGGCGAAGTTGAGAATGTTGGAGTTTTACTATGATTTTCTAGATAAGTATGTGGATCGGAGCGATTTCGAATTGATACAAATGGACACAGATAGTATGTACATAGCCACTAGTGGGAGGGATCTGAAATCCTGCATTCGCCCAGAGTTGATGGATGAGTTTTTAAAATCAAAAACAAATTGGTTGGCCTGGGATAAGTGGAGCGGACGCGAACCGACTTTTCAGGATGGAATTTCAAGGGGATCGAGCAATCGCGCTATCGAGCAAGTGCTACTTTGTAGAGAAGGTGGGTTTGACAACCGGAGTTGGAGGCACGACCAAGCATTCCTCCAAAGGAATGAGTAAACGAACGAATAGTGTAGATTGGGACCGGTACAAAACCGCACTCCAGGGATCTTATGATACAGCGGAAAACAGAGGATTCCGCATGAATAAGGGAGTTATGAAGACATATTCCCAGAACAAACTTTGGATATCCGCCTATTATGACAAGCGATGCGTGCTGTCTGATAATATTCATACAGAGCCGTTGATGTAGGAGAAGCAATGCATTGCAAAAGGTAGTTGAAATTCCATTTTGGAACGGATTTTAAGTTCCACAAGGAGAAGGCCGAGGGGTTGGCGTGGGATAAATGGAGCGAACAAAAGGGGAGAATACTAACCAAAATACTCTCACGAGAGTCTGACTGGCGAAAAGGCTCTCACGAGAGCCTGACCGACTATGACGATGGACGGACCGGGGGTAGCTGGGTGTCAGAAGGCACCGCGAGAAGTTCTTCGCGAACAAACCCGCGAGATGGACCATCATCCAAATAGTAGAGCACGGGCTCTTCGGGTTTGGTAATAGATCGATCTAGATGATATACATTGAGAGACCACACGGGATCAGTCGCGCGGCGGCGGCCACCTTCGAGCTCTCCCGGTTGATAGAGGTACCGAACGGCAACATCCGATGGAAGTCGTTTCTCCGCTAAACCGCGCGAGACGGTGGATGGTTTGTGCGACACCGTTTTTGCCTTGATGGCATCTACGGGCTTCTTACCGATCAATCTGGTCACCTCGCCGTTCAGTGCGGAGACCACGACGGGCAACCGGGACACCCACTCGGTCGATCGCGAATGACGGTCTACCAGCTCTTTGGCGTATTGGTGTCCGAACAGCCTCTCAGCCAGGGTTCGATTCAATCGCTCCACAATCCCCTGGTCCCGGTGGATGTTGACGCGGCCGCGTCTGACAGAAACGTCGTGTTTAGACAATAGATGAGAGACCACACCCATGAACTCTCGGCCGGGATCGACCTGGAGAAGATTCGGCCATTTGACTCCTCTTATATATTCGGGAAATAGCCTCGGCCACCTCCTTAGACTCTTTCGTGGCCATCGGTTCAGCCCCCTTATAGCGACTCGCTACATCAACGATTGTCAGTGTGTACTTGTACGTCTTGCGACCGACGCGATCGTGAGGGAGAAACAGGAGATCTGCTTGGTGGACTTCGTTCGGCACCGGCACGTCGAATTTCGGGCGCGGAATATTGTGAGGCGCGGGTAAATAGATCTGTCAGATGGCCTGCTTCTTGAGCCATTCGTTGGCTGCGTTTTCGGAAACCTTGGTCGCCGCCGCGAGGTTCTTGATGGCCGCGAGTCCCTTCCAGTAGCCGCGGGGGCTGTAGTATGTGGGCTGTAGTATGTGTAGTATGTAGGCGAACCGATAGTTTGGTATCAAGCTTGCGCGTGTCCATCGTATGCGAGGTATTCTAGTAGGTGGAACAGTCTCTAACATGCCCTCGCCAGATCGTCCAGTAATTGCGTCGTCCATACTAAATCTTTGTCGAAAGTTTCGCTGCACCTGCCGGTTAAGTTCCAGCTCAGGAGCGGGAACTCGGAGGAATCTAACATTCGCTTTGCGAAAATGGTGGACAATTTTTCCTCCTCGCGCCACGTCTCTAGAGAGTCTTGTGCCAGACGGATCAGACCCTTTGCGCCAGCTAAGCGGTGTTCAAGGGCCGTGTAGCCTACATCGATCAAATAAAAATAAAGCTCGTCAACTAACATCGTTCTATATATTATATTATTTAAAAAAAATTGTTTTTAAATAATTATTGCTTATTGCTTTTGCTTATTGCTTTTTCAATATAGTAGCTGATGAAACCCACCACACCCATTCCCACGACGATGAACGCGATCTCGCGGTCTTTTTGGGCCTCTGACGGTACATAGAAATCTGAAAGTTGGGGCTCGGGATCGAGCGGCGCGAGAATTTTCTGCGGATATGCCAGCGCGTATTCGCGCATGGCTTCGTCAACGTTCCGGAAAGTTTGCACGGCGTGACTCTCGCGGCGAAGCTCTTCGTTGATCCAGTCCAGATTGGCGGTTCGTTTTTTCGACCATGCTGCGTCTGCGCTCTTGAGTTGTTCTAAATCGTGACGCTTTTTCTCATCATCCGCGTCCGAGTTTTTATCTATCAACGAGAATAAATAGTTGCTACCGCCGAACGCCGCTGCGCTCACGACTGCACCAAACAGCACTAGTCCGATCGTAGCCATTTATTTCCATATATTAGCGGGTAGAATTCCAGCTTTAATTATATAATTTCGGGAAATTGCGGACGCTACATTCAAGGTCACGAGCCCTACATCTCTCGCGATCATGTCCAATTTGGGAGCGGGCCCTCCGAAGGCCATCTTTGATAGTCGAGCAAACCCGATACTGAGACCCGATATCACCACGGCGTGATAAATCGCATTCACTATTATTTTTCCATCGTTTTCAGCCATTATATTTATTGCATATGAAAGGGATCGCGATTAATGTTTAAATGGGGCGCAATCGGTTTCGTAACTTCCTTCGGAACCGCCTCCAATATGCTCGGGAGCGGAGTTGGGGTTGTCTCGAAAGATATTTCCACACACACACGGTACCCACAACTGCCAGACCACCACCAACAACCCACGGGATGATCCAGGTAGGAGCTACAGCACTCTACGATTGCTCTTCCAATTGCGATTGGTGTTCCTGCGGAGATTGAACCGCAGCTGTCTTCGGGGGTTTTGGTGTTTCTGCCCCCAACTCCAATTGCGTTTGGCTTGGGGCTGCGGCTGGAGCAGCAATCCCCGATTGCAACGACTGTTTGGCCTCTCGAAGCTCGACGAGTATTTTATCTTGTTTAACTTTTCGGGTGGCAGACGATGCCCGCCCAGCTTCCTGTCTTTTTGGGTTTTTGTGTCGTGCAATTGGGGATAGTTTCCACAACACCGTTGGAGGATCAATCGCAATTGGAAGAGCAATCGGGTTCATCCAATCTCGATTGGGAGTTGAGGTCAGTTCCGTCACTCTCGTAGGTGCTTGCCGCTCCTGTTCCAATCTAATCGCGATTGGAAGAATTGGGGGGTGCGTCTTGTGTCATCATTTTCTGAGCTTATAGTTCGTGGGAATATATGTCCAAATTGACAGTGCTTAGCCGTGGTCAACACGGTTGTCAGCGGAGCTAAGTACATTCCAAACTTGTGATAAATTGAGCAGCAGGCTGTTCTAAGAGCGTGTCCTACAAAAGGGTCAGTCTCTAAATCACCAATCAACCCCGCGGTGTCAGATATAGGGAGAATTGCACTGACTGCGGTAGCGTACAAATGAATAGCCGCCGCCCCAAGAGTTTTCGTCATCTCTGCCCCCAATTTAGACTCGTATCGAGCATACATTTTAACAACCTCTACATCTGACATTTTATCCACCTGACAAACTGAGAGACGCCTACCGAAATACTGCTCCGATTGCCCCCCAGCAACCAGTGCAGCTAGCCGCCCGCGTCGCGTCGTGTTTTCATTTTATTTCTTCCCACTGTTCCAATTCTTCCAATCGCGATTGGATTGGGGGGGGGGGGCGGTTGGGTAGATACCGTATCGGCAGCCGTGTCATCTTTCAGGAAATATATCGTGTCGGCAGTCGTGCCATCTTTCAGGAAAGACGGTGCGACCATTTCTTCCATTAGCTGATCGAGAAGTTCGTCGCAGTTCATTATTCCAACAGTGTTGGTGTATTTTTCTGACAGGTCTTATAAGTTTAACATCAAACTGTTTGTAATTTGTTTTACATTAATTATGAGTAACAGCAACTTGTTGCGAATAATTCAGTAATAATTCAGTAGATATTAGTAGATATTAGTAGATATTAGTAGATATTAGTAAATATTCAGTATATATTAGTATATATTAGTAGATATTAGTAGATATTAGAAAATATTTAGTAGATATTAGTAGATATTAGTAGATTATTTTGTAAACAGCAACTTGTTGCGAGTAATTCAGTAATTCAGTAATTCAGTAATTCAGTAATTCAGTAATTCAGTAATTAATTGATAACTTCATAATTTGTGGGTTGATCAGTCTTTAACAATAGCTTGGCGTGCTTAGTTTCCGAAAGCCTCTGTCGAACCTCCAAACGCTCCTCGCGCGTTGGGATAACGTCGTTCTCTCGAAAACAGTCATCGAATGAGTCTCGGTCCTTGCAGTGAAAGAGGGCGACACATTTCGTTTGCTCGCGCAGATCCTTGAGGACGGCGTTGTACTTCTGAGTGGAGATCCATACGCTTTGCCCCGCATGGCTGCCTATTAATGCGATCTAGGAGAGCATGTCCTTCTTTTTGGTCATCGCCACCTTGGCCGAGCAGTCGCCAATCACGTATAGGGTGGGCTCGCCCTGAAAGATTTGGTATAAACCACGCAGCCAATCGTGAAGCCTATCACCGGGGTCAATAACGTATACCTCAGGGTCGGTCCATATCCACAGGCGCCGCTGATAGGTATCGTTGTGCCACACAGTGGGACACAGGATCACAATGTGTCGAAATATATCGCGGTAGGACCCCTCCAGCAAGTCGAGGATGAAAACCGTTTTTTCCGCACCCTGTCTGCCCACATATTATGGCAGAGTGGGCATCACAAATTTTATTTTTATTTAAATCTTTAGATTCAGTAGAGCGCTGAGACATATCGACCATCTTCGATGTTGAGTTGTGCGTCTGTAATTAGATGTAAGTACACGTTCAATGGTCCAGCTCCATCCGCCTCTTTGGTTATCTGGATCGTCACACCCTCGCTAGCGTTCTCAACTTGGCATCCACTACCGTGCATTTGGTCGTCGTCGCTGACTCGCATGTCTAGCCATAACGCGTATTTGGTAGTCAGGAACTGCGCGATGGAGACGTCCGAGAGCTGCAGGTCTTTGGCAACCGCGGCAACCTCCGGGGAGCGCTTAGAGTCGGCAGCAAACTTCTTTCTGGCTTCATCCCACTGCTGGTGCGCGAAAGGCCCTGGCTGTAGAGTGATTGCGAACTCTCTCGATCGTCACCTCGACCTTCGTGATTTTGGGGTTATAGAATTTGTCGGTTTTTCTAACCCCGAGCGCGAATCGACCCTCGTCGAACAGCATCAGTATACCTCTCATCGAGCGGGCGGGTACGTTGACATTAATATTCCACAATGTGTCGCTTTTGTCTTTCGTCATCTTGCGGTGGCGAAGAACTCGGTCGTAAAGTATGGCAACGCGCCCGGCGTACTGTTCAACGCGCCCACTGGGTTCTGATCAATCGCGCGAGTTCGGGCATCGTGACCATGTCGTACTTCAAAGAAACATTGTCGATCGTATACGTCGATGCCATGTCGGTGGCTATGAGAACTCGGCCGTAGTTGTTGAACGTTAGTTCGTATTCGAGGCGGTCAGCCAAAGCGCTCTGATAGTAGGGCATGTGACTCTCCAGCAACTCAAAGTCGAGCGGAATGTAAAAGCGGTTGCCGTAAGCGCCGCGATCGCGTTGTCGCTCGCGTCGTTATCTACCTTGTTGCCAGCCCCTATTCTAAGTGTGGTTACGTTATTATGTTTGCTGGTGTCAATACCCTGATAGACAGCATTTTCGCGGCACTCTAGCGCCGTCTTCCACAGGTCCTGGTAACAATAGTAGACGTCGCTGTCGTCGATCGACATCACCTCATTACCAGAAATCTTTATCATGATCTTCTTGACGATGGCGTAACCCAGGTTCTGAACGACGGTTCGGTCCACGTCTGTCGACGTCAGCGAAATAGTGAAAGCGAAGCGAACAGTCCCCGGCACAATGACGTCGCTAGCTCCGAGATTGGGGAAGCGGGCCAACAGCTGCTGGTTCTGGTCGATCGTCGATGGGTTGTTCGTAATAACGACGCTCTGTGTCACGCCTTTCGCCCCAAGGGGCTCCCGCAGTGTGCGGTATGGATTGAGTTTGCGGCCGTATTGACTCGAAGACATTTTCAGTGAAACGAATTACTCTATTAAACCCGTATGGTTTTTTCTTTAATACATCGTTAAAGATGGACGACTTTGAGACAGAAGAATTTGGGCCGCGACCGAGACGATGCCCTCGATGATGACATCGATGAGGATGACTTCGAGGATTCCCTCACGACCTTCGACGAAACACCCGACATAGAGACTCCAGTTCCATTTCGTGAATTGGGGGAAATAGGTGGCGCTACCGGTAGTCAAAGTCGGGAATTACTCGAGTCAGCTGTAAACGACTACTACATCAGTTTGGCAGAAAAAAGGTCTAGTCCCGTCTGTCGGACGTGACTACTCCAAGTTCGAAGTGGATCAGGCCGGCAGGTTGAGACTACGATCAGCACCAAATGTCCCAATCATCAACAAAAAACGGAAAATCTCTAGCGCTGAGCACCATTGCCAAAAAAAACCCAGGGCGGGGCCCAAATCGTAAGGAACGAATTAGGATTCCCAGATTGGAAGCCTGGTAAAACAATTATGCCGACCCGCGGTGTAGAGACCCTACAGTCTACCGACGAAACGCTGGCGAAGACGGACGCCGCGATAGAAACTGCCGAGCTCAGCGAGGTCCCTCGAGTAGCCACCGACGCTATTCGTACGATGGAGACCACGTTCAGTGAAAACGAAATACTCAACCTCGACCAAGGGTCGAACGGTGACTTACCTCTTCGCGAACTCCGGGGACTCAATAAGGCTCTACAAAAGGTCCGGGGCGAACTGGACGATAACCTCTCCAAACTCACGCCGCTGGATGAACATATCGCGCTAGAAGAAAGAAAACTTGGGGAAGCCCCTGATGGCGATAGAGAATCTACCGAGCGGATCAACGAACGACTGCGGTCGTTGCGGGGTGAAAGAGAAGCTCGCTTGGAGGCTGCATCGACTAACCGTGAGGCGCTCCGCACCCAAATAAGTCGGATCCGCGAAATTATCTCGAGGATTCTGCACGAGGAGACGACACTCGGTGAGCGTATTCGCACTCTGTTCAGAGAGCAGGGCGTCACAATAGTAAGCATCCTCGCAGCTCTCGGCATATCAACCATAGTTCTAGCTATCGAGCTGCTAGTAGGCGATGCGGCGGCTACACCTGCGCCAGCACCCGCGCCAGCCGAGGATGGCCCAGACGTATGTGCGAATGAAGTCGTTGAGGCGAGTAACCCCGGCCTGCGTGAACCCTAGACCCTTTTCTAACATAAATGTACCCCACGCGTCCTGGACCTCAGCAGCCTGCTGTATGTAATCGATGTGAGCTCGTTTCGGAGGTAACCAATTGCAGGATGAGACGCCGCAGTGCCGACCTCCAGACACTTCCGGCCCGAAGGTCATCGTCGCAGGGTCAAAATTCCCGGCGTTCCGACTGACTATGTGGTCGCCGGAGTGATCGTATCTAAAATCAGAATGCGTCCTATTATTCCTGGACTGGCCCCCAATGAGAACGTCCCCGAGGCCAGTGCTGCTAGGAAATGTTTTTTGTCTCCAGTCCGCGTCTTTTGAAACGTTAAATTCGTTACACAGTCTTTAGAACGCCCTACGGTCGCATGCGTTGGAAATGGGATTCTAGGCGTCGTCTTGAGGTAGTGGAATACCTAGTTCTTTGATAATCCTCCTAATAGTGTAGTACGCGTGAAAGTTGTAAACGGCCCTCAAGAAGGGATCCTCCGCGACCAGATGGTCCTGAGACGAAACCCCGCATCCGGCTGTTGCGCACCATACGGCGAAGTTGAGCTGATTCTGCCAAAACTGCATCGGTGTTGCTTTCCACCCGTTCACGTCCTCCATTGTAATAATCTTGGGCAGCCTATATTCAAAGATGTCGGGGAAGTTGGTTTGAAAGCCTTTTCCGCCGCTAACTTGGATAGTGGTGTGCACCAGCCGGGGAGCGCCATCCTTAGTGTCGTATACCCCGCCGACCAGATACTTTGCATTAGAATTAAAGCTAAATGTCTTGGTATCCATTGAAAGATATTATTATGTTTGCTACTATCACTAATGTTCAAAAAGAGAGTTGTGAACTTCAGAAGTAAATCGACAACTGCTGTGGAAAACGCCGGGTAGGCCTCAGATCAATCACCTTCACGGTTGGGTGGCGAAACTTGGGGGAGCGCGAAGGGTTTTACTATGTGAAGGATGGACAACAAGTAAGTGTAAAGCTACCTCCCGGATTGTGGGGAGCAAGACAGCTCATATACTTTTTTTCCACAGAGCTTGTCGACGAAGCCAACCTCACAGTATCGAAGGCTACCGAGCTTGGAACATTAAAGCCCCAACGGTGCTGTGACAACTATATCAGACCCATTAGGCATTCGCCTCTGTTTCAGTCGCCCACTTAAAAAGATTGTTTCCCCTTGGAGATGTGCCTGTGGATCTAGCCTTTACCAAAACCCTCAAAATACATTTGAACCAGTTGAACACGTCGTACAACTTGTTGGATGGAGCCCCCAGCACACTACTTAAAACAGTTCCCGCCAGTGATTGTTATTTTGGGGAGACTGTGACATTAGACTTCCCATCCCCCGAGATGAAAGTTTTGGAATCTGGACACATCCACGAATTTAAGGTCTCTATTCTCGACGACCGAGCTAAAGAGTTGAATAACTATTATCCGATATCGGTCGTTCTCGAAATTTCGAAGAATTAGACACAAGCTACCCAAATTTGTATCCATATAAAAATGAGTATATACGGGCCAGATAGTTCTTCCAATTCCAATCGCGATTGGTTGCCCCCATCGAAATACAAGGATGGTTCAGGTGGTGGATTCACCCTCACAGAGAGTGATTTTGTAACTACCGGGAAAACCGTAGCACTAGTTGATGACACTGTGGCTTCAGCTACAAAGTACATTCGTAGAAGTATAACACAACTGAGAACGGACTTCCTAACATCTATAACACAAGTTCACCAAGAGGCCCGGACGGGGATTGAGGAAGTCCGGACGGGTATTGAGAAAGTCCGATCAGATACACAGACGGACCTTATGGAAGCCTATGGGATGTTGCCCTCTGAGGACCAGACAACACTGACTGAACTAGGCGGAAAAATAACCGAATTTCGGGAAGAGGCCCATACACAGCTTATGGAAGTTTCCGATAAACTGAAACGTGTTCGTAAAGACGCGAACAAAGCACTTGAGGATACCTCTGAAAAGGTTCGTGTTGATGCCCATACCGCTATCGAGAAGCTTGCCGCATTGTTGGACACATCTGTAGAGCAGTTTAAGTTATTACGCAGCAGAAAACCCATCATAACAGTTTGGGCTGAGAAGCGGGGCCCATTGAATGAGGGGATCTATGAATATTCATTTGGCTCCAAAGCGAGCAATATATATGGGGGGGTACGTCATGACAGCTCCGGGTACACTTCTACGAATGGCGGTCTGCGTGGTTAATGCTAAGGGTAAACCTATGGGCGTGGTCATCGTAAATCTCGTACTGGATGGGGAAGAACGGCCGGTTGGAGTCACAAAACTCGCTGGACAGAGTTCATAGGTGGTTTTGTTCGCCGGTGACGATCCAATTAGACTTTCCGAAGGTAGTATTTTTAACTTTGTTACGAAAATCGCTGACCCAGCGAGTTCTTCCACTGTTGTGACATTGTTAATTGAACTCGATATATGAACGAATCACCGCTTCCGAGCACGCTTCAACCCCAATCCATCAACACTGTTGAAATTGGATGATATTGGTTTTGGCGGAAGAAGTTCAGATTTTAGGTTGGAAAATATCGTAGAGATGCAGGATATTCTAAAACGAGAGGGGGGAACTCGGAAAATGAATGCTAAAAAATATAGACGCGCGGCAAACATAGTGGAGGGGGCGAGCGCCGTGCTGGTAGCAATTTCTATAATGGGTGGGGCCGGAACAGCCGCATTATTGTCCACAGTTACAACACCCACTGACCACCATACATTTCTATAACCACAACCTGTCCGTACCAGGAAGTAATCGTGTTACCGCGTGACGCAATCACCTCTCTCATATATATATATCGCCTCGATAGCTTGGTGCATAAACCAATACACGCCAATCGCTATTGGAGAAATGCACTCAGGCTATAAATACACATAACCGTGTAATTGGAACATTGTCGTCTGCTGATAGATTAAAAAAGGTGGTACAGATAGACATGCCCGATATTTTATCAATGGTGTTCCTGTCCGACCGCTGTTTAACATTGAGAAAATATACGATATATGCCGCAAAGAGTGAAACTGATTGATAGCCTATACCAATTCAATGAAGTATATATCACAGGGGATTCTCTATAATCGGAGGTCCCCAAGTTGTCCAGCTTTCAGTTTCCACTGTGACGAAGCAATATTTGTACATTTTTTTGTCATTTTCAGTCATCAACAGACACGGCAACGAAATAAATTACAGTCAACATTAAATGAAACACAATGACGTCACCTGGGTGTCCGGTTTAGAGACATTATACTGTATATACATAGCACAACACGTTTACTCTCAACAGTTCCCTTTAAAAACATTGACGAATTGATAATCACCCAGCCGCCGTACATGTATAGAATATGTTTGTAAGCGAAGGGCCTCGTATCCTGGTGTAGTGCATACAAATGTACATGCACGTGAAGCATATGCATTAATGTACCTATTATTGGTTAGTCAGTTATACAAATCATTTACGAGGGGTGTTCAACAGTTAAATTCTCGTAACATCTCGGATCACGTAAACATGAATGACATTAGTACGATTATTATGGTATAAACACTATAAAGTATCACTAGTGCTTTTCCTGGGCCGAATTGACATTGTGGGGGGGGGGGGGCGAAAACGTTCAGTGAAAAATAAACAGATTTTTGGAACACCAAAAATGATAAATATAGATTTCTGAGATTCTGAGAATGGAAGCCGAAACTGAAGATTGTATTCTTACACCGAACCATGGAGTTACAAATCGCAAATAAGCGTGTATGGTGGTGAATCGCCGCACCCTTATACTACGAAAACATTTATCACACTGAAAAGGCGATCAAGCTAAGTTGTTATAACTATTGTTTTATGGCGTAAGACCCGTGATCGGGGTTGATATAACATAATACAATTATTATACTGAAAAGAAAACTAGCGCTGCGAAAGCTAGTTTTGTGTGCAACTGATGACTAATTTAGTCTATGATATTGTCTGAATACAGACTATGACGTATTTGTAAGCCAATCGCTATCCACACTACAGTTATGAAACTAAACCAATATGTGTATTACATGTATGTATAAATGGTTGCTGAGTGATTTGAACACATACCACTTCACGAGAGAGCATCGATTTATAGCACCTTCCTACGATTTATTGAACACCCCTCGGGTATATTCCGTGTTCTAATGTAAACAGAAACATGGAGATTCGCCAGGTATGAATATATGTTTTCATTTTTAACAATGTTCTACATTTATTACACTTTAGTCATGTCTTTCGTGGGTCTTTCTTTTAACATATTTCGTCTATACGTCAGCTACTGACCCAGGTTTGTTCCCGCAATTCGATTACAAGTGAAATTCATGTGTTTGTTTATCATTATCCATTTATTCATTCGATAGCCCAACCAAGATGTCCGAATCCACAAAATGAATGTGAACGATTGAAATGTTACTGCATCTTTTCCTTGTCTGAGTAGAGGAACATGTGGAGTGGGAACTTGTGTGGACAGTCCCTGGAGACGGAAAACGTAAAATTCGGCCGTCTTTAATTCATACCTCTCGGAATTAAAGACGTGTTTTATTGGAATGTGTTGTCTGTCTAATTCGTGTCTCCTGGTTATTTTTTCAAATTCCCAGTGGATTAACAAAACCCTTTAGTAAAAATACATGTATATCCAGGCTGCACCAATCAGATTCTCGCTACTCGCGTGGGTCGCTGGTTGATAAAACAATGTATGTACATTACATGTATGAGTGACCAGTACATATTCTCACCACCATTTGTAGTTATTCGGTCGATATATTGATCAAACTCTGCTACTATTCGGTGACAATAATAACATTAATTGCTTGAATTGCGACCAACGTATCCGCTGATCAAATTGCGCAAATGTGTAGACTGATATGGGCTACGGTCGCCGTCGTAAAAGGGTCCTTTTTCTCAGCAGGTATTCAGCGTGTCACACAATGACCATAGCTGCACAACGTGTGTGGTTTACCGTGAAGCACGAACTATTTCGTGCCCAGGTTTGCATATAGATGCAAACTTTTCTATTGTCTGCAGGGGTGTTCAAATCACTTACCAACTTCTGAGTCGATGAGTAAGTCATAAGGAGGAAATACCAAACTTTATGTACACCAAACATTTACATACCTGTGTCGGCCATATTCCCGGATTAGGCCGAACTAAACTCAAGTTCAACCAATGTTCACAGACTAACACATACACGGACGTATATAGTCACTGGTAAACTATCGTGATTACCTGATGTTCTAATTAGATCAATCTGTTAAAATAATGTACAAGTTCCCTACAAATCCAACACACTCACAGGTATAGAACAATACGCTATGTATCTGGTGCCATAAAAAGATGTACCGTTACATTAGAGATTAACGAATTGTCTTTGATATTACTATCGCAACACTGCCAGAAATCTTCCACTTCCTGTTTTCGTCCGGCCCCGTAAAGAGCATTTGTTTCGGTTAGTTTACGACATAGCGGAGATGCGCGCGCACCACGTTGTGTATCGTAGTGACAGAACTGTCACAGCCGTTGAAAAATTGAGATTAGAAACGTAAGAAACGGTTAAAAAAGAATAAATCAATAAAATTATGTCATTTTCACTATTTCCAAATTATGGTATTCATAAAATACATTTTTAACCCAAAAAATGACAGGTTTACACATTTTTTCTTTTACCGTCTGCCAACGTGATGATTTCCGGGGCACACGCACCTGCTGGAGGCTTGCCAAAAGTATACTATCGGCCAAAAATGAGAACATGAATAGCCGCTGTTGTTATTGGTGCGATGTGTTTTTGCTTATTTTCAATAGTGATTGTCTGTGCGAGGATCTTTGTATACAGTTATAAAAGAGTAAGAACAAGAGTGCCGAAAGTCACAAAATACGCCCGTCGAATATGGGCCAGACAGCGAAGATGCAGAAATGTGAAGCTGTCACCAAGGCAAGAAACATTAATGAGAATTTGAAAGTTTATAGCATTATTTCTTCATCTCATTGTGCTAAACATGTATACTAATTTAGGCAGAGATAGAAAAGTAGAGTGTAAAGTAGAAATGATAGGGAATTGGATACAATAATGTAAAAAAAATGGCTAAGTTAAAAAGGTGATATTTTTGTTCAAAAATATGTTTTCGGCATAAAAATACCAAGGTGCACATCTTCAATATGTGTAGAAGACGTGTGTATAGTTTCAGAACGATCGACTGAACGGTTTCGGAGGAGTTGTGTACACAAACTATGTACCGTATATAGAATTGTATCGAAAAATGTGGAAAAAATGGCTAAGTTAAAAAGGTGATATTTTTGTTAAAATATATTTTTTCGACATAAAAGCACCAAGGTGCACATATTCAATATGTGTAGAAGACGTGTGTATAGTTTCAGAACGATATACTAAACGGTTTCGGAAAAGTTGCGTACACAAACTCTGTACCGTATATAGAATTGTATAGAAAAATGTAGAACAAATGGCAAAGTTAAAAAGGTGATATTTTTTTTAACAAATATGTTTTCGGCATCAAAACACCAAGGTGCACATCTTCAATATGTGTGGAAGACGTGTGCATAGTTTCCGATCGATCGATTGAATGGTTTCGGAGGAGTTGTGTACACAAACTATATACCGTATATAGAACTGTATAGAAACATGTAGAAAGAATGGCTAAGTTAAAAAGGTGATATTTTTGTTAACAAATACTTTTTCGGCATAAAAACACCAAGGTGCACATCTTCAATATGTGTAGAAGACGTGTGTATAGTTTCAGATCGATCGACTTACGTACCGTTTTTTAAAAACGGTCGGATAAAAATGATTTAAAGCTAATTTGTTTTTGTTTTGTCTAAATGATAGCTATTCTCTTTCAATAAAATGCACCTACATCTACAAGGCTGACATACAGGCCGTACGACCCGGACGATATGACTAGAGCGTATTTATCAGTGAGGGATAACATAATGTCTATAAGAAAAGCGGCTGAACCATTCTGTGTGCCAAAGTCGACGCTAATGGACAGACTGCATGGGCGAATCAATGTTGATGTTGTAAAATCCGGCACCCAGCCACTGTTATCTCAAGAACAAGAATCATATATATCTAACCATTTGAAAACAATCAGAAGTCGGCTATGGCTACAGCAGGCAGGAAACGATAAATCTGGCATCCGACTATTCCGTCTTTCTTGGCTTACGAGCCAAGGAACACCCTCTCACCGACAAGTGGCTATATAATATTCTAGAACGTTGGCCAGAGTTAAAAGTGAAGAAGCCGCGCCGCCTGGAGGTAGCTCGCGCAAAAAGTGTGACATGTTGTCGAGGAGTTAAGGCATATTCTTGTGAAAAATGGTCTTGAAAACAAACCACACATTATATACAATGTTGATGAGAAAGGCCTTCTACAGAACAAAAGCCCCCCAAGGTCATTGCAAGGAAGCACAACAAAACACAGGCCATTACATCTGGAAAATCAAAAAATGTGACAGTTATTGGTTGTGTCAATGCTGTTGGACACCAGGTGCCGCCTTTCTTCGTCTTCCCAGGCATCAGAATGATCGACACTTTGATGGAGGGAGCTACTCCGGGAGCTGTTGGCACGGTGTCACCGAGTGGATGGTCTAAATCAGAAATATTCATGCAATACATGCAGCAGCATCTTCTCAAATACCTACCTGCTAGGGATGAAATGTCCCCCGTGCTAGTTCTGTATGGTGGACATTCAAGCCACATATCACTGGGACTGATTGAATGGGCAAAATTACAAAACATAATCCTGTTTGTTCTCCCACTCCACTGCAGTCACATTATTCAACCATTAGATGTGGGTTGTTTTGGGCCATTTCAAGTTGCGTGGAATTATGCATACCATCGTCACATACTGGAGACAGTGGGTTCATCAATGATGTATGCCGTATCGCGTGCAAAGTATACACTACAACACTGCAATAGTGTCTCTGCGTTCAAACGGTGTGGCATTCATCCGTTCAACTCAGATGCTGTACATGACTCACAAGTAGCACCAGCAACTACTTTCAATACGGCCGCGAATGCTATGCCGACAGGAGCTGCAATACAGTCATTACAGTCCGTGCCTACAGTAACCGCGGGCCCATCAACAAAATCAGCAGAAGAATTCCTACATGAAAAGGGTGGCAAAGTGTTACAAAATGCGGAAACAACAAAAAAAGCCGCGAAACACACTGAGTAAGGTAGTTGGTGGGAAAGCAATACCAGAAGATAATGTAATTGATAAAATAAAGGAGCACAATGACAAACGTAACTCAAACAAAACTAAATCCAAAATACAAGGACGTGAAACAAAATCAAAACGAGTTGCAAAATCGTCTCCAACCCCAGGAAAATCTGGCAGTGTTACAAAGCGAGCTAAACTATTACTGAAAGCATAGCGGCTGAGTATGATGATACAGACAAGTGCATAGTCTGCAAAAGGTTCAGTCCAGATAGTGATAAAAATCCGTACAAACTCATGGTGTTATGGTGTGAATGTGACAAGTGTCATAGGTGGGTTCACTTGTCATTTTGTTCACCAGTGAAAGTTATCGTTTCTGTGTCATGACTGCACAGGTGACATCACTACAAACCAGTAATTATTGTATTCCATGGAATACAACGCATTGTAAATAAGTTTAAACAGTTATTTAGAGTTTGTGTTTACATACTTTACATTTTCATAAGAGTTAGTTTTGACTTGGCGTACTTTTTGAGCACCTGTGTAGATGTCGTAAACTGTGGACGAAAAGTGGTTGTATATTATGATGAGCAGCAGGAAGTGGGTCACGCAAGAAAACAGTTGTGACAAGTGGTGCATAGAAGTAAATTCTAACAGAACAAAGATAATGGTATTTAGAAAAAGAGGCCCTATTAGGGTTAATGAAGTGTGGACATATAATGGTCGGGGCATTGAAGTTGTGAATGATTTCAGTTACTTAGGAGTGGTATTTAATTACACTGGATCATTTGTATTGAACAACCAGTCACTGAGTTGTCAAAGTCTGGTGGGGAGACCTTCTAAGAGGAGGAGAGAGCTCGCCAGAGATTTGGTGGAGGAGGGGTAGCCCGGGAGATCGCTAATCGCAGTCCAGAGATGACCACGGCATGTTATCTGAGGTATTCGTGCTCGTATCGTAGTAGGAACATCGAGACCAACGCTACGATGATCTTTCACAAAAACTTATCGAGCAGTCCGTGGATAAACGAGATCGCCAACGCTGAGAGTTGGATATCCGATAGAGCGAGAGGTCGAATGGACATCGGCAAAGTCGATAGACCAATCACAAAATGGACCTTCGTTCGTTGGATATCAGTTGAGGTGAAAATGAACAACTTCTCATGGGAGCGGGAAAACTCCCCGATTGGTTAAGACATAAAAAGGGAATGTATTCCGTCGACACGTACGACGACTACTTGTGTCTGTTTAGGTGCATAGCCATCCACTGTGGAGGGAGACCCGACCGCTGTTGTGAGGAGGCACGAGCTCTGGCTCACGAATACGTCGGTCACGATAACGGACCGGATAGCAAGGGAATCTCCCTAGATGCTATACAGAAGGTCAAAGAGCACTTCAAGCTGGGCATTCGTATATACGAGCCCACCGACGACGGAGTGTGCTACCTTATGAAGTCTCCGGCAAACTACGATGTGGTTGGGGAGAAGATCATGACAATATTAATGTTTGGAGGTCACTCGTTCCTCATAACGAACCTCCGCAAGATGACGAATGAGTACGGATGCACCGGATGCCAACAACGGTTCACAAAGTCGTGTAACATGCACAGGCACGCAACCAACTGCATGGGTGGAAAGACCGTGGTGATATGTCCCGCCAAGAGGGTAGAGAGACCGCAGTCGGCCTACGAGAAGGCGTTCTATCCCGAGGGGTCAGCGAGTGAGATGTCGATTCAATGGTTGAGCAGAGAAGAGGAGAGGGTGAGAAAGCACATACATCATGCGAGATGCGGTCACGGAGGCGAGAAGTGGGTGGCCGGCGATCCGGTCGACGGCTACTATCACGAGACCAAGACCGTGTTTCAGTTTCACGGATGCTACTGGCGCGGGTGTCCGACGCATGGCAGGAGAGGTGTACACGAGGACGAAAATTCAAGACGCCAAGATAAGGGAGGCGTGTTACGAGCTGGTGGTGATGTGGGAGTGCGACTGGTTGAATGAGGGGAATTCCCATTATCAACCACCGCCGCGCGAGGAGGAGACGACTCTGTACCCTCACCAGATAGTCTACGACTTCGAGGCGTATCTCGACAAGCCGAAAACCACGCGACCCACCAAAGACCTGACCTTCGAGGTCGAGCACGTCCCTAAATCGGTGTCGTTGGGGGATACCATACACAAGGGGATCACCAACATCTGCGAACGAGATCCAGACACGCTGGTGGTCGAGAGGTTCGTGACCGAGCTGCAGAGGAGAGGCAAAGTCATCAGGGTGGGGGTTAGGAAGAAGTATCAGCCGACCGACATATAGATGCTGTTGAAACCTCAGCAAGAGAAGATCATCTCGTGGATCGACCAAGTCCCGGTGGTGGGGTTCAACTCCAGCTGGTACGACCTGGACCTCATCAAGCAGTACCATGTTGAGAAGTTGGCGACCACCGTGAATACTGTGATGGTCGGAAAGAGGCGCAGCACGACGATGTTTCTGTTTACCCCGGAGTTTAGATTTCTCGACGTCATCCAGTATCTGGGACCCGGTACCACGTACGACCGGTGGGTTAAGGCGTACGACTGTAAAACGATAAAGTCCCACTTCCCGTACGAGTGGTTCAATAGCGCGGACAAGGTCGACCATCCGGGGCTGCCCGACTAACCCGAGTGGTACTCGAAGTTGAAGGGTGAGTTCCTACTGTCGTTGTCCGAGTGGAAAGAGTGCAAGAAGGTCTTCCGAGAAAAGGGGATGAAGACGTTCAAGGAATGGTTGCGACACTACAACGACTTGGATGTCGGACCGTTCCTGGAGGCACTGACTAAAATGACGGAGTTCTACAGGGGGAGAGGTGTGGACATACTCAAGGACGCGGTGTCTCTGCCCGGTGTTTCCCTTCAGTACCTGCTCCGCGGGTCGATAGATGGAAAGGCGGACACGCCCCGAGCTGTGGTCACCGAAGGGTGAGACTTACGCGATGATGAAGGAGGGGTTCGTTGGTGGTCCGTCCATAGTGTTCTCCAGATACACCGAGGCTGGCAGGTCGACGATGAGAAGTCAGGTAGGGAGTCGGGAGGAGAAGATGTGCATGGCGGTGCTGGGTTATGACGCCAATGCGCTGTACCTGTCTACCCTGTCGAAAGACATGCCGTGCGGGGAGGAGAAGATGAGGGGGACGTCGACAAGAGCAAGGAGGTGTTGGCGGAGATATTCAAACTGGTTGGCAACGCGTGTTGTGGCAAACTGATAGATGCGCAAGAGAGACACATGAACACCACTTATACGAAGGACGAGAAGACTGTCGACCGGGCACTGAGGTCGGCGTGGTTCGAAGACCTGGAGGAAATTGGGGAGGCTTACTAGATATCGAGCAGGAAGACTCGAGTGGTGATCAACAGACCGTTTCAGTGTGGCATAGCGGTCTACCAGTTGGCCAAGCTCCGGATGCTCGAGTTCTACTACGACTTCTTGGACAAGTACGTGGATCGCGGAGATTTCGAACTTATACAGATGGACACTGACAGCATGTACTTCGCTGTGTCGGAGTAGGCACTGGCGAAGGTGGTGAGGAAGAAGATGAAGGGAAAGTTCAACAAGGAGAAGGTCGAGTGGTTGGCGTGGGATAAATGAGCGAGAGAACTCCGGGACTGTTTCAGATGAAATTCGAGGGGGATAGAGCATTCGCTCTGTGCAGCAAGTGTTACTACGTGACCGGTGACGAACAAACTAAGCACACGGCCAAGGTGATGTCGAAGAGATCTAACGATCTGACTTGGTGGAGGTACAAGAGCACTCTCGAAGGGAGAAGGGACTTGGCGGAGAACAGGGGATTCCGAATGGTTAACGGTGTGATGAAGACATACACTCATGAGAAGTTTGGGCTGTCGGCGTACTACGACAAGAGGAGAGTGATGGAAAACGGGGTACACACCGAGTCTATAGATAGGTAAAAAAAAGAAAACTCTGAAAAAAGGGAGAATACTAACTGAAAGACTCTGACGAGAGTCTGACTGACGGAAAGGCTCTGACGACAGCCTGACCGACTATGACGACGGTCCGACAGTCCGGGGGTAGCTGGGTGTCAGCAGGCACAGCAAGAAGTTCTTCGCGAACAAACCCGCACGATGGACCACTGTCGAGGTAGTAGAGCACGGGCTCATCGGGTTTGGTAATAGATCGATCTAGATGATATACATTGAGAGACCACACGGGATCAGTCGCGCGGCGCCGGCCACCTTCGAGCTCTACCGGTTGATAGAGGTACCGGACGGCAACATCCGATGGAAGCCGTTTCCCCGCTAAACCAACGGGTCGCCCGCGCGAGAAGCAGATGGCTTGTGCGACACCTTTTTAGACTTGATGACATCTACGGGCTTCTTACCGATCAATCTGGTCACCTCGCCGTTCAGTGCAGAGACCGCGGCGGGCAGCCTTGTCACCCACTCGGTCGATCGCGTATGAGGGTCTACAAGCTCTTTGGCTTATTGGTGCCCGAACAGGCTCTCAGCCAGGGTTCGATTGAATCGCTCCAGGATCCCCTGGTCCCGGTGGATGTCGACGCGGTCGCGTCTAACAGAAACGTCGTGTTTAGCCAATAGATGAGAGACCGCGCCCATCCACCTGGAGAATATTCGGCCATTTGAGAGGACTCCTCTTACATATTCGGGAAAGAGCCTCGACCACCTCCTTAGAATATTTCTTGGTCAGTGGCTCAGCCCCCTTATAGCGACTCGCTACGTCAACGATTGTCAGTGCGTACTTGTACGTCTTACGACCGACGAGATCGTGAAGGAGAAACAGGAGGTCTGCTTGGTGGACGTCGTCCGGAACCGGCACGTCGAATTTCAGCCGCGGAATATTGTGAGGCGCGGTCAAATAGATCTGCCAGAGGGCCTGCTTCTTGAGCCATTCCGTGGCGGCGTTTTCGGAAACCTTGGTCGCCCGGCGCGCTAGGCGAACCGATAGTTTGTTATCAATCTTGCGCGTGTCCATCGTATGCGAGGTATTCTAGTAGATCGAACAGTCTCCAACATGTCATCGCCAGATCGTCCGGTAACTGCTTCGTCGATACTAAACCTTGGAAGTTTCGCTGCAGCTGCCTGCTAAGTTCTGAAGGAACTCGGAAGAATCTAACATCCGCTTTGCGAAAAGGGTGGCCGCTTTTTTGTCACCGCGCCACGTCTCTAGAGAGTCTTTGGCCAGACTGATCAGACCCTTTGCGCCAGCTAAACGGTGTTTAAGGGCCGTGTAGTCTACATCGAGCAAAGCGTAATAAAGCTCGTCAACTAACATCGTTCTATATATATATATATATATTAAAAAAGTTCAAATGATTATTGCTTTTTTTTTTAATTATTGTTTATTATTGATTCACGCCGATATGTAGTAGCTGACGAGACCTGTCGCAACCATTCCCACAACGACGAACGCGATCTCGCGGTCTTTTTGGGCCTCTGACAGCACATAGAAATCTGAAAGTTGGGGTTCTGGATCAAGCGGCGCGAGACTTTTATGCGGATATGCCAGCGCGTACTCGCTGTTGGCTTCGTCAACGTTCCGAAAAGTTTGCACAGCGTGATTCTCGCGGCGAAGAACTTCGTTGACCATGCTTCCATTGCGCTCTGGAATTGTTCTGCAGCTAAGTCATGACGCTTGCGCTCATCATCCGCGTCCGAGCTGTTCATTTTCGAGAATATAAAGTTGCTACCGCTGAACGCCAATGCGTTCACCAACGCTCCACCTACGAGTATTGCGATCGAAGCCATTATTTCCATATATTAGCAGGTAGAATTCAAGCTTTAACTAGATAATCTCGGGTCCCAACTGGGGCCGCTACATCCAAGGTCACGAGACCTACGTCTCTCACAGTCATGTCCAACTTGGGAGCGGACCCTCCGATAGTCGAGCAAACCCGATACTGAGGCCCGATATCACCACGGCGTGATAAACCGCATTCCCTATTATTTTACCATTGTATTCAGCCATTACATATAGTGATAAATATAATTATTGCATATAAAAGGGATCGCGATCAATGTTTAAATGGGGCACAGTTGGTTTCGTAACTTCCTTCGGAACCGCGGCTGGTTGTCTCGAAAGGTAGTTCCGCAGCGGGAACGCACAAAGGGTCCCCACAACTGACAGACCAACAACACACCGGCAGCAAACTGTTTTCTGGATTCGTCCCACTGATGGTGCGCGTGAAGGCCCTGGCTGTAGAGCTGATTGGGGACTCCCTCGATCGTCATCTCGACCTTTGTGATTTTGGGGTTAAATATGAACGGTTTTTCTAACCCCGATCGCGAACCGAGCCTCCTCGAACAGCATCAGTATGCCTTTCATCGAGCGGGCGGGGACGTTGACGTTAATATTCCACAATGTGTCGCTTATGTCTTTCGTCATCTTGCGGTGGCGAAGAACTCGGTCGTAAAGTATGGCAACGCGCCCGGCGTACTGGGTTCTGATCAATCGCGCTAGTTCGGGCATCGTGATCATGTCGTACTCCAGCAACACATTGTCGATCGAATACGTCGATGCCATGTCAGTGGATATGCGAACTCGGCCGTAGTCGTTGAACGTCAGTTCGAATTCGAGGCGGTCCGCCAAAGCGCTCTGATAGTAGGGCATGTGACTCTCCAGCAACTCAAAGTCGAGCGGGATGTAGAAGCGGTTGCCGTAAGCGGCCGCGATCGCGTTGTCGCCCGCGTTGTTATCTACCTTGTCACCAGCCCCGATTCTAAGTCTGGTTACGTTCTTATTTTTGCTGGTGTCAATACCCTGATAGACCAAATTTTCGCGCTCTTGCGCCGTCTTCTACATGTCTTGGTAGCAATGGTAGACGTCGCTGTCGTCGATCGACATCACCTCATTGCCAGAAAGTTTTATCATGGTCTTCTTGACGATGGCGCGACCCAGGTTCTGAACGACGGTTCGGTCCGCGTCTGTCGACGTCAGCGATATAGTGAAAGCGAGGCGAACAGTCCCCGGCACAATGACGTCGCTAGCTCCGAGGTTGGGAAAGCGGGCCAAGAGCTGCTGGTTCTGGTCGATCGTCGATGGGTTGTTCGCAATAACGACATTCTCTCTCACGCCTATCGTCCCGAGTGGCTCCCGCAGTCTGCGGTATGGATTGAGTTTGCGGCCGTATTGACTCGAAGACATATTTTCAGTGAAACTAAATAAATCTATTAAACCCGTATGGTTTTTTTATTTAATACATCGTTAAAGATGGCTGGTTACGATATTGGCATGGACGAATTCGATCGCACTACGGGCGATCGAGACGATGATGACATCGATGATGATGACATCGATGATGATAACGATAACGAAACGCTCTTCATAGAGACAACAGCCGGCGAGGAAATAGATGGCTCTACCTACACCATTAGTCTAAGTCGAGAATTACTCGAGTCAGTTGTAGACGACTACTACAACAGTTTGACAGAAACAGGTACGGTCCCGTCTGTCGGCCGCGACTACTCCAAGTTCGAATTGGATCTGCGTGGTAGGTTGCGATTAAAAGCATCAAATGTCCCAAACATCAACATGAGGACCGGAAAACCCCCAGCGCTGAGCACCATTGCCGGAAACCGGGGCGGTGGCCACATCATAAGGAGCGAACTAGGATTCATAGATTGGAAGTTTGGTAAAATAATTATACCGGCCCGCGCTGTAGAGGCCCTACAGTCTACCGACGAAACGATGGCGAAGACGGCCGCCGCGATAGAAACTGTCGAGCTCAGCGATGTCCCTCGAGTAGCCACCGACGCTATTCGCACAATGGAGATGAGCGAAAGCGAGATAGACGGAATACTCAGCACGATGGATGACCCACCGTTACCTCTTCGCGAACTCCGGGGACTCGATAAGGCTCTGCAAACAGTCCGGGTGAACTGGTCCTTAACCTCTCCTAACTCTCGGCGCTGGATAAACATATCGCGCTAGAAGAAAGAAAACTGGAGGAAGCCCGTGGCGATAGAGAATCTACCGAGCGGATCATCGAACGCATGCGGTCGTTGCGGGATGAAAGTGAAGCTCGCTTGGAGTCTGTATCGGCTTGCCATGTGGCTCTCCGCACCCAAATAAGTCGGATCCGTGAAACAATCTCGAGGGTTCTGCACGAGGAGACGACACTCGATGAGCGTCTTCGCACTCTGTTCAGAGAGCATGGCGTCACAATAGTAAGCTTCCTCACAGCTCTCGGCATAACTATATCAACCATAGGACTAGCTATCACTGGTGGTGGCGGTGCGGCGGCTGCACCCGCGCCATCCGGCAGAGCCAAGAAGTGGGTAGAAAAGCATCTAAAAGCCCTCGCCAGTCTCCTGGCTAAATTAGCCGGAAAGGCGGCTGCCGCGCTGCCTTGGGCTGATCGGGGGTCTCGTCTCTTACTTGTTATCTATATTATCAAAAACGGCCGGATGGTTCGCCGAAAACACTTGGGCTTTAATCGTGGCGATCGCCGGTCTCCTACTATTCACCGCCAGAGAGTTCCTAAAACCAAAGCGCGAATAGTCCGATCGCTACCCACGAGGGAGACGACGAGCCCGAATTTCTCCTCCTCGTGGGATGTGACACTAGTTCCAAAGGAACTTGATGGGGTGCTCCGTGGTGGGGTGGGTCCTTGTGGTTTTATGAAATCGTTTCCACTTCCAACTCCGCTTCCGAGCATGTTGGGGGTTTGCTTGATGATATCCGCGTTCACGTTCCCGTTATGGCCAATCTTTTGTTTGACGGTGGCGACTACGATCTGATTATTGTAACCGTCAACCGGGTCGTCTCGTAGTATCATATTGCTCGGCGCCATATACAGACCTATTCTAAATGCATAATCTACTTGGGTGCAGGCATACTGCAAAACGTCTTGATACTGCCGGATTGCCTTCTCCAGGTCCACCGGAGCTGAGATGGCGTCCTCGACATTTGCCAAGAACTGTTTTTGCGCGTCAAACGCCGTCGCAGCTCCTATTATAGAACTGCACGTTGTCTTCTGTGAGCCGAGGATGACCCAGACGTATGTGCGAATGGAGTCGTTGAGGCGAGTAACCCCGGCCTGCGTGAACCCCTCCCCCCGACCCAAAAAGAAAGTCCCCAAGCCGATATTGGCATGTTCGCTTTGTTGGATGTAGTCGACGTGACGTATGACGTGTGGAAGGTATTTACACCCGGCGAAATTACAGTGTAATGGGGGATCTGAAGATGTGTCAAATGTCATAGATTTTGAACTTAAAACTCCAGCATTTTCCTTTACGAAGATATTGTTTAAAAATACATCGCCTAACCCACCATTTTTAGTAACTGTTTTCTGTTTCCAGTCGGTATTTTTAGAAATCTGAAATTCGTCACATATTCTTTCGTAGGCTTTGTGGTCGTACGCGTTGTATAGAGGGCTCCACTTATGGTATTGGGGTAGTTGCGCTTTCATCTCTTGTATGATTCTCCTGATCGTGTAGTAGACGTGAAAAGTATAAGCACTTTCGCTGAAAGCGCTCACATTATGCTCCATGTGGTTTATGTAAGAGACACCACACCCGGTTGTGGCACACCACACAGCAAAATTTAACTGGTTCTGCCAAAACTGCATAGGGGAGGTTTTCCACGCGTCTACGGTTTCTTGGGTAGTAATTTTGGGCAGCCTATAATTATCAAATATGTTTGTAAAAGTTGTAACAAATCCGGTGTCTTCGTTTACTCTTAGTGTTGGGTTTATTAGCTTTCTAATTAAGTAGTGGATTCCTACCGTTAAGTACACACCTCCCCCCGCGTACTTTGCATTTGAATTGAAGCTAAATGCCTTGAGTAGTATATAAGAGTCAAAAAGATACCACCTACTGATGGAAGCCCCCCGCTACGCGCAGTGCCTCCCATCAGGAGGTGGTATCATGTTTGACTCTTATATACTACTTGGATTTTCACTCACTGTTCGGCGGGTATGTATGAGAAGAATGGAAAAATATTTTTCAGCAACCACGAGACCATATATTTCCTAGAGCGGAAGGATAGGAACACCGTTGGCATGCAGTTGTAAGGATAAACAAATAAAAAAATAAAAAAAGGTTTTAGGTCCAGCCGAGATTAGAACTCACAACCCACGTCTCCATAGAGTGGCGCCTTAGCCCACACGACCACGAAGCGAAAGTGAAATACACCCTATTAGAGATAAGAAATCCATTGGTTATACTCAGTATATATGACAATCTGTCATAAATATTGGCAACCTACACCCTATTAGAGACAAGAATTCCATTGGTTATACTCAGTATATATATGACAATCTGTCATAAATATCGGCAACTTACACCCTATTAGAGACAAGAATTCCATTGGTTATACTCAGTATATATGACAATCTGTCATAAATATTGGCAACTTACACCCTATTGGAGACAAGAATTCCATTGGTATAATGTCTACCATAAAGCAAATGAGAGAGCAAGCTAAGAGTTGGGGAATTTCCCTAAGAGGTTTGAGACTCAAGAAAGATATAGCAGATAGGATAAGTGACGCGCGAGCCGTCGTCTACGAGGAGAGGCTGCGGCGTGCGGTTTCGACCGGACGACTGCCTGCCGACCCCGAACAACGATCCGAGAAATTGGAGAACGAGACGACGGCCAGTCTGCGTGCCACCGCTTACGCGCAGCGTGTAAAAGAAGATCCCAGCGCGCGCAGAAAACCACTATGCAAAGCGTACTACAATAAGATTTATCAAGGCCTGGTGGGGAGACCTCCTAAGAGTAGGAGACAGCTCCCCAGAGATTTGGTGGAAGAGGGTCACAGGGTTCACACCGAATATGCCGAAGCTAGGGAAACTGTTGATAGGGGTAGGAGGAAGATAGTATGGACTTTCGAGAGGGGGGTAGATGGGGAGATCGCTAATCGCATAATGAATAAAATTCGCCCAGAGATGACCACGGCATGTTATCTGAGGTATTCGTGCTCGTATCGTATTAGGAACATCGAGACCGACGAAACGAGGATCTATCACAAACAATCAAAGGGTAGTCCGTGGATAAACGAGATCGCCAAAGCCGAGAGTTGGATATCCGATACAGAGAGAGGTCGAATGGACATCAACAAAGTCGATAGACCAAACACAAAATGGACCTTCGTTCGTTGGATATCGGTCGAGGTGAAGATGATTATCGATGCGCAACAACTTCTCATGGGAGCGGGAAAACTCCCCGATTGGTTAAGACAGAAAAAGGGAATGTATTCCGTCGACACGTACGACGACTACTTGTATCTGTTTAGGTGCATAGCCATCCATCGTGGAGGGAGACCCGACCGCTGTTGTGAGAAGGCACGAGCTCTGGCTCGCGAATACCTCGGTCACGATAACGGACAGGGTAGTAAGGGAATTCCCCTGGACGATATTAAGAAGGTAGAAGAGCGCTTCAAGCTGGGCATTCGCGTTTACGAGCCCACCGCCGACGGAGTGTGGTACCTAATGAAGTCTCCGGCAAACTACGACGCGGTTGGGGAGAAGATCATGACGATAGGAATGTTTGGAGGTCACTCGTTCCTCATAGCGAACCTCCGCAATATGACGAACGAGTACGGGTGCTCCGGATGCCAACAACGGTTCACAAAGTCGTATAACATGCACAGGCACGCGACCACCTGCATGGGTGGGAATACCGCTGTGACATGTCCTGGTAAGAGGGTAGAGAGACCGCAGTCGGCATACGAGAAGGCGTTCTATCCCAAGGGGTCAGCGAGTGCGGTGTCGATTCAATGGTTGAGCAGAGAAGAGGAGAGGGTGGGAAAGCACATACATCACGCGAGATGCGGTCACGGCGGAGAGAGGTGGGTGGCCGGCGATCCGGTCGACGGCTACTGTCACGAAATCAAGACCGTGTTTCAGTTTCACGGATGTTACTGGCACCGGTGTCCGACGCATTGCAGGAGAGGTAACGCGAGATCACTATACAGGAGGACGAAAATCCAAGACGCCAAGATAAGGAAGGCGGGTTACGAGCTGGTGGTGATGTGGGAGTGCGAGTGGTTGAATAAGGTGAATACCCACTATCCACAATCGCCGCGCGAGGAGGAGACGACTCTGTATCTGTATCCTCACCAGATAGTCTACGACTTCGAGGCGTATCTCGACAAGTTGAAAACCACACGACCCACCAAAGACCTGACCTTCGAGGTCGAGCACGTCCCTATATCGGTGTCGTTGGGGGATACGATGCACGAGGGGATCACCCACATCTGCGAACGAGACCCCGACACTCTGGTCGAGAAGTTCGTGAACGAGCTGCAGAGGAGAGGTAAAGTCATCAGGGAGGGGGTTAGGAAGAAGTATCTGCCGACCGACATAGAGATGTTGTCGAAACCTCAGCGAGAGAAGATCGTCTCGTGGATCGACCAAGTCCCGGTGGTGGGGTTCAACTGCAGCAAGTACGACCTGAATCTCATCAAGCGGTACCTTGTTGAGAAGTTGGCGGCCACCGTGAATAAGGTGATGGTCGGAAAGAGAGCCAGCACGACGATGTTTCTGTTTACCCCGGAGTTTAGATTTCTCGACATCATCCAGTATCTAGGAGCCGGTACCACGTACGACCGGTGGGTTAATGCGTACGATTGTAAAACGGTAAAGTCTCACTTCCCGTACGAGTGGTTCGATAGCGCGGACAAGCTCGACCATCCGGGATTGCCCGACTATCCCGAGTGGTACTCGAAGTTGAAGGGTGAGTTCCTACTGTCGTTGACAGAGTGGAAAGAGTGTAAGAAGGTATTCCGAGAAAAGGTGATGAAGACGTTCAAGGAATGGTTGCGACACTACAACGACTTGGATGTAGGACCGTTCCTGGAGGCTCTGACTAAAATGACGGAGTTCTACAGGGGAAGAGGTGTGGATATACTCAAGGATGCTGTGTCTCTGCCCGGTGTTTCCAATCAGTACCTACTTCGTGGGACGATCGATTGGAAGGCGGACACTCCGAGTTGTGTTCGCCGAGGTCTGAAACTTACGAGATGATGAAGCAGGGATTGGTCGGTGGTCCGTCCATAGTATTCTCCAGATAAGCCGAGGCTGGCAGGTCAACGATCCGGGGTCAGGTGGGGAGTCGGGAGGAGAAGATGTGCAAGGCGGTGCTGGGGTACGACGCCAATGCTCTGTACCTATCTACTCTGTCGAAGGACATGCCGTGCGGTGAGGAACAGATATGGACGTGTGACGACCCGGAAAGACAGGCGTATATAGACCGTTTCGTGAGGAAGGTCAGGAATGACGAGTGGTTCGGATTTGCGGTGTTGGATATAGAGGTCCCGGAAACGCTGTGAGAAAAGTTCTCTGAAATGTCGCCGCTGTTCGTTAATCGAGAAGTCGATGAGACCGAGGTTCCGCAGCACATGAAGGACTACCTGGCCAGGACCGAGAGGACTAGGGTCGAAGGGCAGAGAAAGCTCGTTGGGGCCCTATCCGCCAAGAAGATGATCATATACTCCCCACTGCTAAAGTGGTATCTGGAGCACGGTCTGGAAGTCAAGGCGGTGCATAGGGTGATAGACTACACGCCCGGCAAACCGTTCCAATGGTTCGTGGAAGAGGTCACTGCCGCCAGACGGACGGGGGACGTCGACAAGAGCAAGGCGGTGTTGGCGGAGATATTCAAACTGGTTGGCAACGCGTGTTGTGGCAAGCTGATAGAGGCACAAGAGAGACACACGAACACCACATATACGAAGGATGAGAAGACTGTCGACCGGGCACTGAGGTCGGCGTGGTTCGAAGACCTGCAGGAGATTGCAGAGGCTTACGAGATATCGAGCAGGAAGACTCGAGTGGTGATCAACAGACCGTTTCAGTGTGGCATAGCGGTCTACCAGTTGGCCAAGCTCCGGATGCTCGAGTTCTACTACGACTTCTTGGACAAGTACGTGTATCGCGGAGATTTCGAACTTATACAGATGGACACTGACAGCATGTACTTCGCGCTTTCGAAGAAGACGCTGGCGAAGGTGGTGAGAAAGAAGATGAAGAGAAAGTTCAATAAGGAGAAGACCGAGTTGTTGGCGTGGGTTAAATGGAGCAACAGAACTCCGGGACTGTTCAAGCTGGAATTCGAAGGAGATAGAGCCATCGCTCTGTGTAGCAAGTGTTACTACGTGAGCGGTGACGGAAAAGCTAAGCACTCGGCCAAGGGGATGTCGACGAGATCTAACGATCTGACTTGGGGGAAGGTACAAGAGTGCTCTCGACGGGGGTAGGGATATGGCGGAGAACAGGGGATTCCGAATGGTTAACGGGGTGATGAAGACGTACAAGCAGGAGATGTTGGGGTTGTCGGCGTACTACGACAAGACGAGAGTGATGGAAGACGGGGTACACACCGAGCCTATAGGATAGGTAAAAACAAAAAAAAAGGACTCTGAAAAGGGGGAGAATACTAAAGTCTCTGACGATCCGGGGGTAGCTGGGTGTCAGAAGGTACCATAAGAAGTTCTTCGCGAACAAGACCGCGCGCTGGACCATCAGCCAAATAGTAGAGCACGGGCTCATCGGGTTTGGTAATAGATCGATCCAGATGATATACATTGAGAGACCACACGGGATCAGTCGCTCGGCGGCTGCCACCTTCGAGCTCTCCCGGTTGATAGAGGTACCGGACGTCAACATCCGATGGAGGCCGCTGCTCCTCTAAACCAACGGGTCGCCCGCGGGAGACGGCTGAGTGCTTGCTCGTCACCTTTTTAGACTTGATGGCATTTACGGGTTTCTTACCGATCAATCTGGTCACCTCGCTGTTCAGTGCGGAGACCACGACGGGCAGTCTGGCCACCCACTCGGTCGATCGCGTATGAGGTTCTACAAGTTCTTTGGCGTATTGGTGACAGAACAGTCTCTCAGCCAGGGTTCGATTGAATCGCTCCACGATTCCCTGGTCCCGGTGGATGTTAACGCGGCCGCGTCTGACAGAAACTTTGTGTTTAGCCAACAGCTGAGAGACCGCGCCCTTGAACTCGCGGCCGGGATCGACCTGGAGAAGATTCGGCCATTTGAGAGGACTCCTCTTATATATTCGGGAAAGAGCCTCGGCCACCTCCTTAGAATCTTTCGTGGCCAGTGGCTCAGCCCCCTTATAACGACTCGCTACGTCAACGATTGTAAGTGCGTACTTGTACGTCTTGCGACCGACGCGATCGTGAGGGAGAAACAGGAGATCCGCTTGGTGGACTTCGTTCGGCACCGGCACGTCGAATTTCGGGCGCGCAATATTGTGAGGCGCGGGCAAATAGATCTGCCAGATGGCCTGCTTCTTGAGCCATTCCTTGGCTGCGTTGTCGGAAACCTTGGTCGCCGCCGCGAGATTCTTGATGGCCGCGAGTCCCTTCCAGTAGCCGCGGGGGCTGTAGTACGTGTTCGCTAGCTTTCGCGCTAAGCGAGTCGATAGTTTGCTATCAAGCTTGCGCGTGTCCATCGTATGCGAGGTATTCTAGTAGGTCGAACAATCTCCAACACACCCAGATCGTCCGGTAACTGCGTCGTTAATAATACATCTTTGTTGGAAGTTTCGCTGCAGCTGCCGGTTAAGTTTTCAAGGAAATCGGAGGAATCTAACATTCGTTTTGCGAAAAGGGTGGCCGATTGTTCGTCCTCGCGCCACGTCTCTAGAGGGTCTTGGGCCAGACTGATCAGACCCTTTGCACCAGCTAAACGGTGTTTAATGGCCGTATAGCGTACATCGATCAAAGCGTAATAAAGCTCGTCAACTAACATCGTTCTATATATATATTAAAAAAGTTCAATTGATTATTGTTTTTGCAATATAGTAGCTGACGAGACCCACCACACCCATTCCCACGACGATGAACGCGATCTCGCGGTCTTTTTGGGCCTCTGACGGTACATAGAAATCTGAAAGTTGGGGCTCGTGATCCAGCGGCGCGAGAATTGTATGCGGATATACCCGCTCGTATTCGCGCATGGCTTCATCAACGTTCCGGAAAGTTTGCACGGCGTGATTCTCGCGTCGAAGATCTTCGTTGAGCCAGTCCAGACGACTGATTCGTTTTTCCGACCATGCTTCCTTTGCGCTATTGAGTTGTTCTATAGCTAAATCTTGACGCTTGCACTCCTCATCCGCGTCCGAGCTTTTCAGTTTCGAGAAGAAAAAGTTGCTACCGCTGAAAGCCAATGCGTTCACCACCGCACCACCTACTATTACTGCGAGCGTAGCCATTTTATTTCCATATATTAGCGGGTAGAATTCCAGCTTTAATTAGATAATCTCGGGTCGAAATTGCGAGCGCTACATTAAAGGTCACGTTTAATACGTCTTTCCCATTAAAATCCAACTTAGGAGAGGGCCCTCCGAAGGCCATCTTTGTTAGTCGAGCAAACCCGATACTGAGACCCGTTATCACCACGGCGTGATAAAACTCATTCACTAACAATTTACCCTCGTTTTCAGCCATTATTGCATATAAAAAGGATCGCGATTAATGTTTAAATGGGGCGCAATCGGTTTCGTAACTTTCTTCGGAACCGCCTCCAACAGTGTCGGGGGTTGTCTCGAAATATATTTCCACACACACACGGTGCCCACAACTGCCAGACCACCAACAACCCACGGGATGATTTTCCAATCTGGATTGGGGGTAGGAGCTACACCAATCGGGTATTGCTCTTCCAACCTGGAGCATGTTGGGGGAGAAACATCAGCCTTCGGATGTGGAACCACCGGGCGTTTTGCTGTTTCAACAGCAGGAACAAATAACGACGGTTTGGCCTCTCGAAGCTCGGCGAGTATTTTATCTTGTTTAGCTTTTCGGGTGGCAGCCGCTGCCCGCCCGCATGTCTTTTTGGGTTTTTGTGTCGTACTTGCTCCTGTGGAGCTTGTTCATGCGGAGCTTGTTCCCCCAACGCCGTTGGAAGTGCTGCAGTCGGGGATTGTGGCTCCGTCACTCTCGCGGGTGCGTCATGTGTCATCATCATTTTCTGAGCTTATAGTTCGTGGGCATATATGTCCAAATTGACAGTGTTTACCCGTGGTCAACGCGGTTTTCAGCGGAGCTAAGTACATTCCAAACGTGTGATACATTGAGCAGCAGGCTGTTCTAAGAGTGTGTCCTACAAAAGGATCAGTCTCTAGATCGCGAATCAAACCCGCGGTGTTTGGTATAGGGAGAAGTGTACTAACGGCGGTAGCGTACAGATGAATAACCGCCGATCCGAGAGTTTTCGTCATCTCCGCACCTAACCTAGATTCGTATCGCGCATACATTTTATCGATCTCCGCATCTGACATCTTATCCACCTGACAAACTGAGAGACGCCTACCGAGATAATGCTCCGATTGTCCCCCAGCAACCAGCGCAGCTAGCCGCTCGCGTCGCGCCGCGTTTTAATTTTATTTCGGGACCGTATCGGCAGCCGTGTCGGCAATCGTGCTGACAGGTGTTCCTACAGTTTCAGTCGTGTCGGCAGTCGGAGCGACTGTTTCTTCCATTAGCTGATCGAGAAGTTCGTCGCAGTTCAATGTGTTTATCGCAAGCAGTGCTATTCTTACAAGTCCTATAACTTTAACATATTGCCAAGCGCACCATCCGATACTTATGATGACCGTTATGTTCGCAACAAAGCTTGCAGCGGAGCAACAAATTGATTCCCACATTGTTCAGCATTTGTTAACCATTGTTCAGCATTTGTTCAGCATTGTTAAGCAATTGCTCAGCATTGCTAAACAATTGCTCAGCAATTGATAAGCAATTGCTCAGCATTGTTAAGCATTGTTAAGCATTGTTCAGCAATTGCTCAGCATTTGTTAATGCTTAACAATTGCTTATTACTTCGTAAGCAGTTGGTTGATCAGTCTTTAATAAAAGCTTGGCGTGCTTAGTTTTCGAAAGCATCTGTCGAACCTCCAGTCGCTCCTCGCGCGTTGGAATAACGTCGTTCTCTCGAAGACAATCGTCGAATGAGTCTCGATCCTTGCAGTGAAAGAGGGTGACCCATTTCGTTTGCTCGCGCAGATCCTTGAGGACGGCGTTGTACTTTTGAGTGCAGATCCATACGCTTTGTCCCGCATGGCGGCCAGAAAATGCGAGCTCGCAGAGCATGTCCTTCTTTTTGGTCATCGCCGCCTTGGCCGAGCAATCGTCAATCACGTATAGGGTGCGCTCACCCTGGAATCTTTGGTATAAACCACGCAGCCAATCGTGAAGCCTGTCGCCGGGGTCAACGACGTATACCTCAGGGTCGGCCCATATCCACGGGCGCCGCTGATAAGTCTCGTTGTGCCGCACAGTGGGACACAGGATCACAATGTGTCGAAAGACATCGCGATAGGAGCCCTCGAGCAAGTCCAAGATGAAAACCGTTTTTCCGCATCCTGTCTGCCCACATATTATGGCAGAGTGGGCATCTCCAATCGTGAATTGGTATTGATTTTTTATTAAATCAGTAGAGTGCTGAGATGTATCGGCCATTTTCGATGTTGAGTTGCGCGTCTGTTATTATATATAAGTACACGTTCAATGTGCCAGCTCCATCCGCCTCTTTGGTTATCTGGATCGTCACACCCTCGCTAGCGTTCTCAACTTGGAGTCCGCTACCGTGCATTTGGTCGTCGTCGCTGGCTCGCATATCTAGCCATAACGCGTACTTGGTAGTCAGGAACTCAGCGAGGGAGACGTCCGAGAGCTGCAGGTCTTTGGCAACCGCGGCAACCTCCGGGGAGCGCTTAGAGCCAGCAGCAAACTGCTTTCTGACTTCGTCCCACTGCTGGTGCGCGCGAAGACCCGCGCTGTAGAGTTGATTGGGGACTCCCTCTATCGTCACCTCTAACTTCGTGATTTTGGGATTATAGAATTTGTCGGTTCTTCTAGCACCGAGCGCAAACCGACCCTCCTCGAACAGCATCAGTATGCCTTTCATCGAGCGGGCGGGTACGTTGATATTAATATTCCACAATGTGTCGCTTTTGTCTTTCGTCATCTTGCGGTGGCGAAGAACTCGGTCGTAAAGTATGGCAACGCGCCCGGCGTACTGGGTTCTGATCAATCGCGCGAGTTCGGGCATCGTGACCATGTCGTACTCCAGCGACACATTGTCGATCGTATACGTCGATGTTATGTCGGTGGCTATGATAACTCGGCCGTAGTCGTTGAACGTTAGTTCGCATTCGAGGCGGTCCGCCAAAGCGCTCTAATAATATGGCATGTGGCTCTCCAGCAACTCGAAGTCGAGCGGGATGTAGAAGCGGTTACCGTAAGCGGCCGCGACCGCGTTGTCGCTCGCGACGTTATCTGCCTTGTCACCAACCCCGATTCTAAGTCTGGTTACGTTCTTATTTCGACTCGTGTCAATACCTTGATATACCGCATTTTCGCACTCTTGCGCCGTCTTCCACAGGTCCTGGTAGCAATGGTAGACGTCGCTGTCATCGATCGACATCACCTCATTACCAGAAATCTTTATCATGGTCTTCCTGACGATGGCGCGACCCAGGTTCTGAACGACGGTTCGGTTCGCGTACGTCGACGTCAGCGAAATAGTGAAAGCGAGGCGAACAGTACCCGGCATAATGACGTCGCTATCTCCGAGGTTGGGAAAGAGGACCAAGAGCTGCTGGTTCTGATCGATCGTCGATGGGTTGTTCGTAATAACGACGCTCTGTCTCACGCCTTTCGCCCCAAGGGGCTCCCGCAGTCTGCGGTATGGATTCAGTTTGCGGCCGTATTGACTCGAAGACATTATTGAAACTCTATTAAACCTTTATTGTTTTTTGTTTAATACATCGTTAAAGATTGCTGGTTACGATATTGGCAAGAACGAATTCGATCGCACTACGGGCGACCGAGACGATTACCTCGATGTTGATGAGGACCTCGACGACGTTGACGAAACGACCTTCATAGAGACGCCAGGAACTCCAGCAACTAGTGTCTCTCTGTTTGGTCCCACACCCGGAGATACACTCTTCACAGGCATACCCAAAACTACGCACTTCGAAGCCAGACCCAAAAATACGCTCTTCGCAGAGACACCAGGAACTTCATCCGCTGGTGTCCCTATGTGGGAGGCCCCACCCGAGACTCCGGCATGGGCTGCCGGCACCGAGATTCCTGCGGGGATCTCCAAGGATGAGCTGGTGCCTCCCAGGAAAACGGAGTCTCTGGTGAAACGGTGGGAGAGTAAGGTGTCTAAACACGGTATCAAGGCCACGTTGGAGTTCCGCAGCACTAAAAGAGGAGACCTGTGGGTTAAATGGGGCAAGAGCTGGAATTTGCTGACGTACAAGAACGACCCGACCCGGTTCCTCAGCCCCTCTTCCGTGAACCGATATGGAGTACTCTTAGCTCGAGCTCTCGGAGTGGTCGATGATCGGTCGCAGCTACCTCAACAAATTGCAAAAAAACCTACAGTCTACCGACGAAACGGTGGCGAAGACGGCCGCCGCTATAGAAACGAGCGATATCAGCCAAGTACCTCGTATAGCCACCGACGCTATTAACACAGTGGAAACCACGGTCAACGAAATAAATGGCACGAAGTATGACCCACAGTTACATCTTCGCGAACTCCTGAGACTCGATAAGGCTCTGCAAACAACCCGGGGCGAACTGGTCAATAACCTCTCCAAACTCACGGCGCTGGACGAACATATCGCGCTAGAAGAAAGAAAACTTGGGGATGCCCGTGGCGATAGAGAATCTACCGAGCGTATCAACAAACTCCTGTGGTCGTTGCGGGACGAAAGAGAAGCTCGATTGGAGGCTGCCTCGACTAACCGTGAGACACTCTCCGGACAATTAAGTCGGAGCAGCGAAACAATCTCGACGGTCCTGCATGAGGACACGACACTCGGTGAGCGTCTTCGCACTCTGTTCAGAGAGAAGGGCGTCACGATAGTAACCATCATCGCAGCTTTCACCATGATTATATCGACCCTAATTATATCTATATCGTCTCTATTTCAAGCTGTCAATGCTGGTGCGGCGCCAGCACCCGCACCAGCACCAGCGCCAGCACCCGCGCCATCCGGCAGAGCCAAGGAGTGGGTAAAAAAGCATCTAAAAGCCCTCGCCAGTCTCCTGGATAAATTAGCCGGAAAGGTGGCTGCCGCGCTGCCTGAATTGATCGGGGGTCTTATCTCCTTCTTGCTATCTATATTATCAAAAACGGCCGGATGGCTCGCCAACAATGTTTGGGCTTTAATCGTGGCGATCGCCGGTCTCCTACTATTCTCCGCCCGAGAGTTCCTAAAACCAAAGCGCGAATAGTCCGATCGCCACGAGGGCGACGACGAGCGCTAATTTCTCCTCCTCGTGGGCTGTGACACTAGTTCCCGCTCCTGAGCTGGAACATGCTGGTGCATCAACCTCTATTGCACCAGTTGGAACAACGGTGGAACTTGCTGTGACACTAGTTACCGCTCCTGAGTTGGAACTTGCTGGGGTGCTTTGTACTGGGGTGAGTGCTTGCGGTTTTATTAAATCGTTTTCAAGCGCTGTGCGCTTGATGATATCCGCGTTCACGTTCCCGTTATGGCCGATCTTTTGTTTGGCGGTGGCGATTACGATCTGATTATTGTAACCGTCAACCCGGTCGTCTCGTAGTATCATATTGCTCGGCGCCATATACAGACCTATTCCAAATACATAGTCTACTGGGGTGCCGGCATACTGCAAAACATCTTGATACCGCTGGATCGCATCCGGGAGGTCCACAGGAGATGAGATGGCGTCCTCGACATTTGTCAAGAACTGTTTTTGCGCGTCAAACACCGTCCCGGCTCCTAGTATAGAACTGCGCGCTTGCGCCTGTGCGCCGAGGATGGCCCAGACGTACGTGCGAATGGAGTCGTTGAGGCGAGTAACTCCGGCCTGCGTGAACCCCAAACCCTTATCTAACATAAATGTACCCCACGCGTCCTGGACCTCAGCAGCCTGCTGGATGTAATCGACGTGAGCTCGTTTCGGAGGTAGCCACTCGCTGAAAGTTGTAAACGGCCCTCAAGAAGGGATCCCCCGCGACCAGATGGTCATGAGAGGAAACGCCGCATCCGGCTGTTGCGCACCATACGGCGAAGTTGAGCTGATTCTGCCAAAACTCCATCGGTGTTGCTTTCCACCAATTCACGGCCTCCATGGTAGTAATCTTGGGCATCCTATATTGTTCAAAGATGTCGGGGAAGTTGGTTCGAAATCCTTTTCCCCCACTAACTTGGATAGTGGGGTGCACCAGTCGGGGAGCGCCCACCTTAGCGACGTTGACCCAGCCGACCATGTACTTTGCATTACAATTTAAGCCAAAAGTCTTGGTATCCATTGAAAGATATTATTATGTTTGCTACTATCACTAATGTTCAAAGGGAAGCTTGCGAACTTCAAAAGTCAATCGACAACTGCTGCGGAAAACGCCGGGTAGGCCTCAGATCAATCACCTTCACGGTCGGATGGCAAAATGTTAAGGAGTACGAAGGGTTCGGCTACATGAAGAACGGACCACTGGTAGGTGTCAAAATACCACCAGGTCTTTGGAGTTTCAGAGAGCTCCAAACTTTTGTCGCGTCGGAGCTTGCTGGTAGAGCCAGCCTCGCAATCTCGAAAGCCACCGGACTCGCGACCTTGACCGTCAAGCGCGCCTACCGGGTAAGGATCACCCCGACGTTGGCCTTACAGCTCGGATTTACAACAACATACCCTTCTGATAATAAGGGATGGTTTAATCCGGGCGAGCACGTCGGTGACATCCCAGTAAACTTTGCCTTCACGAAAACTCTCAGGGTGCACCTGGATCAATTGAACACATCGTACAACACGTTAGACGAAGCTCCCAGCACATTACTAAAAACTGTGCACGCCAGCGATTGTTTCTATGGTGAGACCCTGACCTTAGACTTCCCAACCCCCGAGATGAAAGTTTTGGAATCGGGACACATCCACGAGTTGAAGATTTCTATTCTAGATGATAAAGCGCGAGAGTTGAATAACTATTACCCGATTTCGGTAGTTCTTGAAATAACCGATTAAACATAATACATTTACATATTAATCATGAGCATATACGGTCCAGGTAGTTCCAGCGCAGAACAGGACGTTCCCATCGCGGGCGCAGCATATGATGAAGCCACAATGAGAACACTGGAGGGAAGGATAGCGCAGGCCCGCACAAAGGCGGCTACGGCGATTGCGCACGTTCATCGATTGCAAGCTCGAAAACCCATCATAACAGTTTGTGCCGAGGAGCGGGGTTCACTGAACGAGGGGGGCTACGAATATTCATTCGGTGCCAACGCGAGCAACAGATATGGGGGATACACCATGGCAGCGTCCGGGACAATTCTGCGAATGGCGGTCTGCTCGGTCAACTTTAGGGGACACGCTGCTGCCGAAATCCGAGTGAATCTCGTCCTGAACGGGGTAGAGCAGAAGTCTGGCATCACCAATCACGCGGGACAGAGGTCAGGATTTACGATATTCGATGATAACACTGCAATTAAAGTTTCAGCCGGTAGTGTTATTAACTTTGCAACAAAAGTTGCTGACCAATCTAGTTCAGCTACTGTAGTGACACTGTTAATAGAACTTCATTTATGATGAATGACGAGAAACTATATCGTCACTTACCTTCGGGGACGACCGATCCGGCATCCTTTAGGATGACCAGTATCGTCGAGATACAACAGATTCTACAACACGAGGGAGAGACGCGGACGGGTTATGCGAAGAAATATAGGCAGTCAGTCAATATAGTAGAGGGGGTGAGCACCGCGTTAGCCTCAGCTTCCGTTGTAAGCGGGGTGGGGAGTGTGTCTTTATTGTCAACAATCGTCGCCGCTCCGGTCGTGGTGGCCTTGAGTGCGACAGCGGCGGGGGCGGGACTGCTTTGTATGACGGTCAGACTCGTGGGTCGAAAACTAGAGGCCAAGAGTCGAAAGCACGATCGAATAGCGGTTCTCGCGAGGTCTAAGAAAAACATTATCGACGTTATCGTGCCGAAAGCTAAAGCCGACAACGATATATCAGATAGCGAGTTCAAACTGATCGTCGAAGAGATGGCCAGGTACCAGGAGTTAAAGGGCACGATCCGATCCAAGGCCCGACCACAAATTCTCGCGGACGAAGATGTAAAAAAACTCGTCATGGAGGGGAGGGCCGACGAGAGAAAAAATCTCCTCGCCCGTCTCGGGACGTGATATGCTTATTCGCGTGTTTGAGGCAGCAGGAGATTCCTCCGGGATATGCTTATTCGCGTGTCTGCAACGGCAGGAGATCCCTCCACCATACAGTACAGCAGTTCCTTCGGCGCCGGCATACAGAACATAAAACTTTTTCGGGTGACGTAACCACGGTGGTGTAACGGGACCCACCATACATATACGTGCACCAGGACGTTTTCGCCCAATCGCTGATATAGGTGTATTTTCTGCTTTCAGCGAAAAATAAATAAATGAAAAAGACCCCACCCGAGGCTCGAACTCGCGCCGGCAAAACCCTGGGCCCACCTCGCTTTAAATCTCTTTTCTTGTTCGGCTTAGCGAGGTGTTATGCTTACATCTATTACACCCACCATCTAGCGACTGTCTATCGCGTACGCCTCCTCCTCATTGCCTCCATCCGCAAGATAGCGTCTCACCGGTGAGACCATAGACTGCTGGCGTCCCAACAGTGTTTATTTCTCGTATATAAACCTAACTTTATTGGGGGAAATTAATAGTTGTAGTTTGTTTTTTTATTTGTTTTCTTATATTAGGTTATGTTTTCTATGTAATAATAGGGGGTTTTCAGTTTTAAATTATTAAAAATAAAAATAACGAACCATCCTGGAAAATATCGTGTGAACTATATAACCTCGATAAGTGGAAATACATTCGGCTATGAATAACCCGTGTACATACCGTCTGTGTACAATCGAATACCCGTGTAGATACCGTAATTTTACCTCGATAAGGAGAAATACACTGGGCTACATGTTCATAACCCGTGTAATTGAAACGAACCCTCTTCTCATCCATGCCCGGTGATGCTTGCAATACTCGTAAATACCGGTACGATGACATCTCTCGTGACTACCTGTCTTCAACCACGCACAATTAACTAGAACCATTGTGTGAGTACATATACTGAGTATAACCAATGGATTCTTATCTCTAATAGGGTGTAATCTCATTGATAACTTCTCATCCAGTCGAAGAAGTATATGGTCTCGCGTTCCTATCCGACCACCACTTGTCTATATCGGGCACACCCACAACACTAGGTAGTGTTTATCTTCAGGTTTATATTTCATAACAGCCTTCGTGGTTGTGTGGGCTAAGGCGCCACGATATGGAGACGTGGGTGGCTGGACCTAAAACTATTATTTGTTGTATTTGTTTTTAACTTCTATCCTTACAAACGAGATCGCTATGGTAAACAACTGCATGACAACGGCGTTCCTATCCGACCGCTCGAGGAAGTATATGGTCTCGCAGTTGATGAAAAATAATTTCCACTCTTCTCATCCATACCGTGCGAACAGTGGGGGAAAACCCAAGTAGTATATGAGAGTCAACGATGATACCACCTTCATGTGGGAGTCACCGCGCGTAGCTGATGGCTTCCAGAGGGAGGTGGTATCATTTTGACTCTCATATACTACTACCCCACAATTGGCACCATATTCAATACTCAGTAAAATCGGGGCGAACATACCCATATCATCTGCTATTTTAACCATATCAGATGCAACGTTAACATCGGGGCGAAACGACCCACTTCAACCCATATTCATAATCAGATCCAATGCAAGTTTAAAATCGGGGTGAATCGACCCAGGGCGAACCGACCCGGTATGAACGTGTAATCGGGGCGAAACGACCCGGTACCCTGATAATGATATGTTCACTAATCCAAATGGTCCCGGGTCGTTTCGCTCCGGGTCGGTTCGCCTCGGGTCGTATCGCCCCGCTCATAATCTAAGTAGAGGGAGCGATATGTGATGTAGAGGGAGCGATGTGATACACAATGTTAATGTGAAATAAATTAAATAATAATATCTGTCACGTTAGCCACCGTTTCATATAGAAAGATATGTTGTCTGATGTACCCATGTGTCCCCTTCCTCTCTCGGTACGTGGTAACCAGCCCGAACTCCTGAACGCGACGCCAGACCGCCTGCGTCCAGTGGAAAATGCACACCTTCAGCGAGACGTCCGCGAACACCTGTCTGATGGCCAACCATGCAGCTGAAACTAATTTAACTAACATACCTTACATTTAAGCCCACACTTGGCACAATACTCAGTAAAATTCGGGCGAACATACCCATATCATCTGCTATTTTAACCATATCAGATGCAACGTTAACATCGGGGCGAAACGACCCACCTCAACCCATATTCATAATCAGATCCAACGAAAGTTTAAAATCGGAGCGAATCGACCCAGGGCGAACCGACCCGGTGCGAACGGGTAATCGGGGCGAAACGACCTGGGACCATCCAAATTTCAACGTTTATGCAAAGCACTGAAAACAATAACATCACAGTATGGGCAACATCTGCCACCGGTTACGGAAAGCTGACGCAACCATCAGCACTTCCAGCCTGCATTGATTGAAAACAGACGATACGGTACTGATTTGCGCAATTTGACAGAAAGACCGATTCGGATACATTCGGTTGCTGCGCCGCTTAGAAGATTGAGAACAGTTTCTGGGATTGGAGACTATATATCTGAAGTATTTTCGATTAGAGCCTATCTATCGGAAGGTTATCTATCGCTGGCTTGGCTCCGGTGTCAATTCCGTAATAGTGAGGAGATTTAGAGTCTGTGTGGTTCAGAATATTCGAATATAATATATATTCGAATAGCCAATCGAAAATTCGAATACCATTTTTACCATTCGATGCCATCCCTAAAATTTATTTTGTAGAGTACTTGTACATTATTTTAACAAATTGATCTAATTAGAACACCAGGTAATCACGATAGTTTATCAGTGACTACATACGTCCGTGTATACATATGCTAGTCTGTGAACATTGGTTGAACTGGAGTTTAGTTCGGCCTAATCCGGGAATATGATCGAAAAAGGAATGTAAATATTTGGTGTACATAAAGTTTGGTATTTCCTCCTCATGATAACGAGACAAAACAATATTCACCCTGCTATAGGTATGTGGCAGTATAGTTATGGCCTCGGCGGTGCCCTATAGGTTTCGTCCTGTCTGTCCGTCTGTCTGTCCGTCCGTCCGTTTATTTGTTGGATGTTTCTGTAAGAGTTTCTCAAATCACCTATAGGGGCCCTAAGTGCGTCGACAGACCACATTTTCTAGTTGTGTCTATGTTCAAACTGCATATGTGCATTTGATTACCTTTGACACATTTATTGAAGCATTTGGTTGATTCATTTGGAAGTATTACAACCAGTTTGTTCACCTTATGTGAGTATTACGAGTATTCGTAATCCCATTGTAGGGGAAGAGGCCAAGTGACTTTGGTGTGGTATGTATCTGGCACCAGGTCAGGTTATTCTAATTTTAGGGCTGAATATATTTGTTCTCGATGTAAATATTCCGTTCTGATTTTGGGACCAATGCAGCAGGTTAAAACGGGATCGAACACGCTTGCTCGGCCTTACATGACCATAGCTGTTGATAGGCCGTTAAACACCAATAAACAAACCAACAAACAAGCTTAGTTGTTTACATATCTGTATCGGATGGGCATGAGGGCAAAGATATGTGGGATATGTGTGGCATAATATACACTGGTATATATATTCGTTGCATTCATTGTAAATCTCTCTGATATGTTAGGCCAGAAAAAAGTACTTTGGTTCTCATGAATCGCTGCGTCAGAAAGAAATCCTGCGCGTCGAACATATTATCGTCATGGAGAAAAATATCGTACTGTAAATTCGCCTCTGTGGTGATCAATACAAAACACTACCATGCAAATATATGTTAAATCCTATCATGTTTGACGAAAACTGGCGATTTGTCACGTCTAAAGAGATTGTAGCAACTTTATAGAACATATATGATATGACGACTTGGAAAAAATAAGAAACGAACATCTCGGACAAAGAAAATATATTAAAAAAAAACTCACATTCCAGAAACCCCGTGTCTGAGAATCAACGTACTTTGTATAGCCTTATATAACGCTTATTTACTGTGCATTTATTTGAGAGACTGTACGCCTGGTCCTAGAGTACAACTCAGAACCTTGTTGAAGATTGTGACTATTGCTCTGTGATTGCTAACCCAAAAGTTCTAGCTGTCACGCAGGACGACATATACGTTATTCGACTTCGATTCGGCTCATATTTAAGGGTGGGAATTGGCTCGAACACCTTCCATACCCTGGATATATAGCCCGGTAAAGAAGCAGGCCGATGGTCGTCGGTCTGGTTTATATTTCCGAACTTTGATAAATGTTGCATTTATAATTCAGTCTCCAAAAATGTGCACCAACTATAGGAGAATCTATGCAGGCATGGTAACCTATAATTTTAGGCCTCCTATAGCACCCATCAGCTTATATGTGTGTGATATAGTATGGCTGGGTATCGATTAGAGATGATTGAGGGGAACCCATACTAGTTTACGTGTATTGTGCGTGTTCAGTGGCATACATCTGGTCAAATGAAATTAAGTGGCAAGTGTACTATCTGAGTCACTAATGTCTAGCAAGTGTGCTCTACGTAATTAACTTATAGTTACATTCAGTCCTAATCCTACCTATTCACCATCGAGAAGAGAAGAGAAGAGAATATCACTTAGCCCAGCCCCCATTCGATCAATCACACACACACGCACGCACACACGCACGCACGCACGTACACGCACGTATTCATGCAAGCACACACACACACGTACATACACACACACATATGTACACACACATATATACCCATACACACATACACACACGTTGTGTGTGTGTGTGTGTGTGTGTGCGTGCGTGCGTGCGTGCGTGCGTGCGCGTGCGCGTGCGCGTGCGCGTGCGCGTGCGCGCACGCGTGCGTGTGTGAGTGTGTGTATATATATATATACATATACATACACATACATATACTACATATACACATATATACATACACACATACACACATATACATATATATACGTTCCACCTCAAAGACCGCTAGGCATCACGGCGTTTCATTGTTCTGTAAAGTGACGGGAAATGGACATGCATGTCTGGCCGGACTGGTCGCTCTAGCATAGCGATTCCCAAGGCCGGGAATATTATTATTATTGACATGTACAAACTGTATGAACTAATCAATATGGCGTCGGGAAAAAAGTGCGAACTATTCACGACAACGGATTTTGGAATAGATCTCAAGCGATATATGTGACAAATGTATGAACTAATCAATATGGCGTCGGGAAAAAAGTGAACGGAAAAGCGGCGTGCGCATGCAACATGCATTTGTTAGTCAGGTGACTTCCTAACAAAAGAACTGCACTAGTCCAGTCAACAAATGCCTATTCTGTACTGTAATAGTCCAGTACACTACAGGTAAATCTGAAAATGCTACATTGACTGGACCTAAAGATACCGCTACTAGACTTCAAAGAGGGTGTATGCACATTAGAAAGGCTACATTAGTCAATGAGTGGAAGGAATTACAATATATCACAAAGACAAGTTTTATATATTTTAATTCATCACCGCAAATTCCAAATCCATGTACAACAAAAATGGTTAGGAAGTGGATGGGATTAAATACATAACAAACACAGGTTTTGTATATTTATTCCAACCCCCCACAAATTCCAACTGCCACATACTCCCCCGCTTTGCGAAAATGTCGTCCCGACTTTCATATTATACATACATGCACATGTACAAATAAAAATAAGAAGATGGTAATGACACAGTAACATAACAAATGACAAGAGAAATGACAATGACGAGGGTCTAGAATTACATGAGCATATGACAATGTATCACATGAGAAAACGGCAAGGTATCCAGGCACATTATGTCATGTGACTAACGACGGTCTCTCGTAAATGTAGATTAGTATGTAAGCCCGCAAATGCCTTACATTAAGGAAGATGATAACACACATCACATCAATGTCGATACACCACCCACGCCTCCCTCAAGGAAGGTGGGTATATCGCCAAGTCATTCACCTAAGTACATAAAAAGAATTAGCTGTAACCTGACACTCATTGGTGGTGCCTGGCCCTAATAGCTTCCTATCTTAACAACTAAGTAGCACCATAAAAGCTGAGTTCAAGCTTGTTAACTTAAGAGGCCCCAGGAATATCCACGAGGGCCTTCCATTATGAATTCATAGAATCCTAAGCGCAACATGTAACATTGTGTATATATACTAATTACACACACATTTACTATCAACGGGGTAAGTAATTCAGGGTCCTTGTGTATATTTCCACATATAACTATCCCAAACGACGGGAGAAATGAACATCAGTACATATGGCAGATATCGAAGAGCTAGTAGGTCCGTTGACACCCGCCACTCTTACACTCTTCAAGCCTCATGTCATAGTCGTGGTAGCTGTCTCATTCACGGTAGTTCGGTTGTCTGCCCACTACAACAGTATCACTTGGTCACGTGATCCTTGGCTTGTGACAAAACCCAGTCACCCGTCGTTTTCCACGCAGGCTGCTTCGTCTGGCGCCGAGGTCTACTGCTGGATGTGTCGTCCTCCGTCTCATCACTCTCAGATGATGATCGGGAACGATGCACCCCTGTCTCATCATCAGTCAATGGTGTCGATCTAGGCAGTAGACCTGGCACTCCTGTCTTCCTGCGCATTGGAATGACGTACGGCGCCGCTCTGTCACGAGACACGTTAACTATTGGGGCTGGTGTGGCCTTCTGTGACCTGCTATCTTGGGTAGGTGACACGCACATAAACGGCAGGAGAAGATTCCGGTGCACGGTTCTGGACGTCCGTTTTCGTTCATGCTCTGGGGTGACTTCGTACACGGGAATGCCGGGGATTGGTTGACGCTTGACGATATAGGGTTGGCGTTCCCACCTGTCAGCCAGCTTCTGTTTCACGCGAAGTCCCACAATACGGACTAGTACGATGTCCCCAGGTTTGAGCACAGAATGCCGAACACCCCTGTCGTACTGCCGTTTCTGGTTCCGTGCGCTCTGCTTGGACTCCTGTCCGGCCTTATTGTATGCCAGCTCCAATCTGTTGGATACTTAGATGGGAATTTAGCGCTGAAATCATCCGGTCTGAGGCCCAGGAACGCGTCTATTGCCAGACGTGGGTGTCTCCCATACATGAGGTAGTATGGGGAGTATCCCGTACTATCATGCTGTGTATAGTTGTACGCATTAACCAGGGTTGGTACATGCGCTTTCCAGTTGCTTTTTTGGTCATCATGTAGCGTACCGAGCATCTTCAGTATAGTCTGGTTAAGGCGTTCGACAATCCCATTTCCCATGTAGTACGGTGTAGCATTGACTTGCGGATTCCAGCAATGGCGCATAGTCCTTCAATAATCTTCGACTGGAAGTTCTGGCCCCTGTCGCTGTGTATGGTGGCCGGAAACCCGTAGTGCACAATGAATGAGTCGAAAAGCACCGTCGCCGTCGTCCTGGCCGTCTGATTCCTAGTCGGAATAGCCTGCGCGTAGCGCGTGAAATGGTCAGTGATGACTAGGATGTTCTCGAATCCTCCCTTGGACCGTTCGAGTGACAGGTAGTCCACACATACCAGCTCCAGGGGCGCAGTTCTGCGCTTCTTGTAGGCACGTTTTCCGCAGGATGCATCGGTTGCATGTCTTGACCTTCTCCCGCACGTACGACTCCATGCTGAGCCAGTAGAATCGTTGCTTGAACAGCGTGATGGTTCGGTCGCGCTCCTGGTGGCCCAGGTCATCATGGAGTGCAGGGAACACCTCATCGTGTAGAAGTTCTGGCAGAACCAGTTGTTTTACTTCTTGCCCCTGGAGTGCTGTCTTTCTGTAGAGGATGTCATTGCAAAGAAGATGATCCCAATTCTTGATATATCATCTATAAATAGCCTCGGCGCCAGCACGCGTAGAGGACGGCCGGTCGCCTCTCTTGATAGAGTCGATGATATCATGAATCTGGGCATCTGCCATCTGCACCTTCCTCCAGTCGTTGTCACTCAATGAGAATCTGTTGACCAGCTCTGCAGGTGGGTCTTGTACCACGCTGTCCAGCAACTTGGCACGGGTGATCGAAGGTCCAACGCTATCCACATGGGGAGTGTCCTCTGCTGAGATAACCAATACCGCATGGCAAACTGCCTTCAGCACCGGTGTATCGACGACTGTTGGGCGTCGGGACAACCCATCAGCATCGTTGTTGTTCTTGCCAGTACGGTAGCTGATGGTGAAATCGTAATTGGCAAGTGCCGCCATCCATCGTTGGCCCGTCGCATCCAACTTCGCCGTAGTCAGGATATACGTGAGGGGATTATTGTCAGTGACGACGGAGAACTTTGTTCCATACAGATAGTCATGCAGCTTGTCCGTGATCGCCCACTTCAACGCCAGGAATTCAAGTTTATGAGCCGGGTAGTTTTTCTCGGATGGCCTCCGACTCCGACAGTGTAGGCTACAACCCGATCCTTCCCGTCCTGTCGGTGGTACAATACCGTTCCTAATCCACCGGATCCGTCGGTGTGTACCATGAATGGCAAGTCGTAGTTGGCATATGCCAATACTGGCGGATTGGTCAGCTGGTCGACCAACGTGTCAAATGCAGTCTGCCGCGACTCGGACCAGACGAATGGTGTTCTCGGTTTCTTGCTCTTGGGATTCTTGGCGGTTGAGAGTCCCACCAGCAGATCATTCAAGGGCCGTGCGAGGGCGGCGTATCCCTTGATGAAGCGGTGAATCGCAGGAACTTCCTGACTTCCTTGGCAGACTTGGGTACAGGCCAGTCCTTCACAGCTTGTATCTTCATGGGGTCCGTCTTGATGCCATCCTCCGACACCACGTGACCTAGGTAGACTAACTCGCGCCGAAAGAACTCGCACTTGCATGTTTTCAACCTTAAGTTGAATTTCCACAGTTGTGAGAAGACAGCTTCCAGGCGCCGGATTATAATATCATCTAGGTATATTAGACACTCTTGCAAGTGCATGTTACCCATACATCTTTCCATCAGCCTCTGAAAAGTAGCCGGCGAATTGCATAGACCAAATGGCATTCTATTAGATTCATAGAAGCCAATTGATCCAACCTGGAATGCTTCTGCTTGTACTCTTCCCGAAGTTCCACCTGCCAGTAGCCGGCTTTAAGATCTAGTATTGTGAAATACGTCGAGCCTGCTAGTAGGTGCAGAGTTTCTTCAATCCGGGGAATCGCATACTCGTCCTTTGTCGTTCGTTGATTCAGCTTGCGGTAATCCTCCACATTGGAGGAATATGGGCTGCTCGATTCGCGGATTTCCCCGGCTTTTAGCATCTCAGCCTGGATCAGGCCTGGTGGTACCCTTCTGTAGGGTTCTTTGAATGGCTTGTAGTTCTCTAAGTGGATTTCATGTCGGATCACGTCGGTGTGTCCGAGATCGGCGGGTCCCTGCGAAAATATGTCCTGCCATCGCGACATCATGCGGGTTACGGCGGCTTTCTGGTAACTGGTCAACGACGATGATTCCAGATCCACCCCATATGTAGACTTGGCCGTGTTAGCCCCTTCAGTTGTCGTTGTTTGCTGACTGACATGTGCCATTTGGGACTTATCATTGTCAGCAACAGGACAACTGCGAAGAACGTTCACTTCTTGGAGTTCGCAGACAATCGACTTTGTTGGAATGGTGATAGTCCGTGCTGAAAAGTTGCATATTCTGACTGGTACCCGTGATGTTTTTCCAGGGTTCTTCAAACTGACGACGCTCGGGCATGCGGATACACGTGACGTGTACTCTTGCTGGTAGCGCTCTGTCACGGCGCTATCCACTTGCTTCATCTTTCGTATGAATCCGGTGATTGTGTCCTGGTCTCCATAGGTCTCAGGGTGGTAAACTTGGATGTCGTACGCACAAGACATATCGAGTCGTGCGAAATTGCCTCAAAGGCCAATGCCCACTGCTCCGAAATCTGGCTGCTGTCGTCGTACAGGGTGCTGAACCTGCACAACCGTATAATGTTGGTACCCACTATGTCCAGTACGCGTTCATTGAACTCGGTTCCTGGGACAACCAATAACGGTATGTGCAATGATTTCCCGTGCGTAAATGGTACAGTGACATCTACTTCTATGTACCCTATATAGTGAAGTTCATGTCCATTTGCTACCTCGACACGCAAGTCCAGTTTATCTAGGTTGTGTATGATCGGGCTTGGTTCGAGGTTTTCACAAAATTTAGCACTGACGGTGCTGACCATCGACCCCGAGTCAATGAGTGCCCGAGTCTCTACTCCTTCGATGCCAATTACATCTACATTTGCATCGCCAACCAGTCTGGACATTAGGTTTTCATTAAGGCTGGTATGACATTTGTTGCCGCTGGTCTGCCCTCTGACAGTGGCATCTGCTAGATCAAAGACCCGTCTTGCCTATTCTGTGGTTGTTCTGGCGCTCGAACCTGTCGTTCCGGTTTCTGGTTCTTTTTCCTGGAATGCCACCTTTCCCCCTGACTTCTGTTCCTGCTCATGTTGTTCATCTTCTGCTCCATTCATTCCATCCGGGGTAGCAAGTCAGCGAAACATACTCTTGTCTTCGTTCAACTGGATCTGTTGCTATTGTATTGTCTCCTGATTCTCTTTTCCTGATCTCATCGCTTTACTGTCTTTCCTGTTCGTCTCAATCTCACATTCTTCTGAGCTCACTTTCTTTCGTAGAACTTCGAAGTCTCTTTCTGTTTCAAATGCCATGCGGGTGCATTCCTTAGCTCGTCGCTCTGTAATCCCATCCAGAATTTGATGCTCAACATCTCATTCCTCTGTTCTGGATGAATTTGGCCCTTCCTAATCGCTTTCTGAAGGATTCCCTCTAAACGAAGTCTCCATGACGTGACAGTCTCTTTATCAGTCTGTCTGGAGCTGTAAAATCGCTGTAGAACAGATTCTCCGCTGATCACGTTGCCAAATACACTCTCCATCTTCTCGATGATTGCCTGAGCCGTCGCATGTGGTCCCAGTGGTAGCAGTACCCAAGTATCGTTCATCCCTTGTTCGCTTTCTCGTTGCTGAGTGGCACACTTTCTTAGTTCCATGTGCTGTTGTTCTTTTCGTATCCTCTCTTGGACTGCACGTTCCCTTATGTCATTCTCTTCTTTCAAATCCTGTATCTCTTGCTCTCTTTTCCGTTGCTCGGCGGCTTGTCTTTGTAGTTTCCTCTGTTCTTGTTCTCGCTCCTTTAGTAACCTTGCTCGTACTTCATGCTCCTTTATATCATCCTCTGCCTCCAAGTTCCTTATCACCTGTTGTCTTTGCTCCCCTTCCATCTGCTTCTGTCTCCTTTCCAGCTCGTACATCCGGTCGATTACTTTCTGTTCCTCCGTTTCCTGTCTCTGTCATTCCATCAATATATCTTCTTCCTTCTTTTTCATCAGAATGTATTCCCTTCTCCAATTGTCCTCCATATGTCGCTGTTTGGACTCTATAGCGTGTAGTCTACTGCTTCTATTTCTTTCTTCATATATCAGCCGTTGATTCTCCAACTCCATCTCTTGTTCCTTCCTCTTCAGAAACAGGATTCTCTCTCTGACTCTTTGTTCAACTTCAATCTCTTCTCTGTTTAGTTGAGTCAATCGTTCTTCTGCTTTTCTTTCTTCTAGCAGATATCGTATATCCCTAGCCGAGGAATCCATCATCTCATACGGTTTCTTGGCAGGTGTCTACTTGGGATCCTCTGGTGCTTCTAGGAAACTGGGAGGCCTTGTACTATCTCGGCCCTTATATGCAGTACGAACTATCAGGCCATCATCAACACCACGCTTCTGAGTACCGGTGAATGGTTTTACACCAGCACTGGCCTCGAAGGTTGGTGTTCCGGTGTAGCTATATCCATCACTATATGGGACCCTATCCTTACTGCTGGGTATGGCGGCTACATTCTCTTTCTCGAGTGTGGTATCCAGGGAGCCAGCCAGGAAGTGACTTAGTAGTCGCGGTTCTGGGTAACTACTACCGACTGCAACCTTCTCACGGGGTGCCGGGGTCGATTTGCTGTGTAGCCTCTCATCATAGCCGGAGAAGGTATGATGACTTCCATCCACAGACTCCAATTCATCCGAAAAGCTGTCAGACTTTCGTACCACTTTTCCTGTTGTGAGAGGTGTTGACGCACATCGGTCCTGTTTATGATACCTGTCTACGGAATCATCTCCGAGAGTCAGCTTGCTGACAGGACTGGTATCACGTAGACGTGTGTTGGGTTCAGTAGTCACATTGTACGACATCGTACCTGATGGACTCTGACCAACAGCGTTTGCCGTACCTTTCCGTTGTTCCACGGAGCTGTCTACCTTCTGTCCATCGTCTCTGACATCTCTGGATCTCATCTCCTCCTCTGCTCTTAACAGCTCCCTGTTCTTCCGCCTAACAACTATTTCGTCCATACTGGTATCTGCCAGCTGTAATCGCTCCATCCGACTGTCTATATCTTCGACATAGCCAGTCCATTCTTCTTTCTCTGCATCTACCATAGCTATCTCCGCTTTCAAATTTCTGAGCTCCCACTCTCCGATTCTCGCCATTACTATTGTCAAGGCGCGGGAAAATAGGGGACAGCAGATTACAAACAAAATGTGGGGATTGAAGTACTCGTCAGGAAGCTAGTCAGCTACCCGCCTAATTTCACACAAGTGGTATAAGTGTCACTTAAATGTTATCTCACTAGTCTATGACAAGATCAATTATCTGGTAGGTTGTTCTCATCTAAGGTTTCAGATGAAAATGTAGTAGCAGAATATAATTCAAGTTGACACCAGTGTCTATATTATCTTCAAGCTACCGGACTAAAACGCATTTGCATATTTAATATACCACTAAATATCCACTGTGCCGCTACACTAAATCGACCGAAGGAAAATAGGTACGATACTAATTTTCATCTGACTGTTGCTCTAGTTGAACTGGCAAAATTAGTCTTTTAACTAATGTTTCCTTCAGCTACTGCACTACTTGACTGGTGATAACTCAGTATTCAGCTAAGTCACCCTCCCTGCCCTACGTTGAACGTTGATCTGTTGCAAATTAGCATTCAACTATTGTTTTCCTCTGATTGCCGCTACTCAAGTCGATTGGTGGAAAATTAGCATGCAACTAATTTGCATCTGGCTGCTGCACTAAGTTGAATTGTAGCAAATTAGTATACAACTAATTTACCAAGTCGTTTTTTAGAAAAAAATTAAAATTAGCACACAAACTAAATTTCATCTGGCCGCTACACTAAGTTGAATTTGGACAAATTTCGATTTTCAAAATGTATCCGCTAAGTAAATCCTCACCAGGTTCCGCACTGAACTCCGCCTTCCGAAATTTAACTGAACTCGTTTCAGCCGCTGCGCTAAATTTCGATTTTAGAAATCTCTCCAACCAACAAAATGTTCACCAAGCTGCTGCAATAAATTCCCTTTTGGCAACGTAGCTATTTTTCGCAAGGCTGCCAACCAACCTCCTGTTTCCGGAATGTTACCACCACCCTAAACTGTATTCCCACAATTTAGTACCCAACTACTGTACTAAATTTTGATTTTCAAAAATTTAGCCCACAATTGATTGTTCAAAACAATCCTATTCTAATCACATGTTTGTGTTGCCAAACAATCTTTGTGATCCTTATTTTTGCCACAATCCATCTCAAAACACACAGAGTTTGTCAATTATGACCAATGACACACACCGATCACTACACAATTACCTTACCAACTGCTAGGCAGTTACCTCATCCGAGGCTATGCTGTACGTATCCTAAAAGAGTACAGGGTAGACCTACAACTGGAACTGGGGTGAGGGGGTCGGATAAGGTCAATAAATCAACAAGTAATTAGGCCACCACTGCTATGAGCCTTTTATTAGTTACTCCAGTGGCCTCTACTGCATGCAATGTGGGGACCGGGGTATCAACAGGTCAACAATAATTTGGTGGAACCATCAATAATCAAGCACTTGCTATTTTGGGTCAACCAATGACCAATCACTATCCATGTGGCTGTGGGGTCAGTCACTCAATGATCACTTACACTGTGTGGCAGATTGATCCACAACTTTAGTTGCGAGCCTCTTCAAAATCCGCTCTGGTGGTTTAGGCCGCGTGTATCCTGCGATTCAGCAAATTGATTATGCAATTAGTGTAATAATCAATAAACAAAATCAATATTGCTATGCTATAAGTATTTCGTACATATATCATAGAAATATTAACATTGTCAAACGCCGAGTATCCTAACTAATTTATTTAATTTAGGAATAAATTATTGAAATCAATATTGGTATGCTATAATGTACTTATACATATATCATAGAAATACTGACGTCATCGTATGTTGTCAAATTATTGAGATATTTTTGTTGTTTTCTACCGAGCCTCTCGTTTGTATTTCCCTAAATCCTACCTAGGACATTTTACATAACCATTTACAAAAGGCCATATGCATCATTGACTGATCAAACTTCAATGATACGTATCAATCGCAATTTAGTTCCGGGCCTCATTTATTTACAAAAATTGCCAATCCTGTAAACTGCAAATAAAGTAATATGAATTTAGTCTAAACTGTTTTAGCCTGAATTACAAATCATGTTTGGTTTGGGTATGGCGTGTTTTGGTTGGGCCGCCAACTGGGCTGTCGGGGTTATGACGAGTTACAGCCGAGTCATGCTACGAGTGGTCGGACAGTTCTGTTTTGGTATTTATTTTTTATGTTGTTGTTATACCTATGCACTGAACTATCAATCCTAACTGACCTAACAAGTACCTTCCTGCACTGATCCGTCTACTGTCAGTGTGCGGGTTAGTTTGTTGGGGGTATTATTAGTGCCATGCAACTGGGGAAAGTGAAATTTGTGATTGTACCGGGGTGCGAGAGAATTTATTTATTGAATTATTTCCAGCAATTTATAGTTTACCATTTCAAAACACACTACTTCTTCAATTTGAAGAGTTCAGAGCCACTCAATCAAACATTGCCTAAAATGTTTACGAATACTGTGTTTTGTTCCTGTGCACTATAAATTACAACATGATCCTGTCAATTGTAATATCACCTAGTGAGTTGTCAATTATACCACTTACTGAAGTCAATTGTAATTTGGATCACCTACTAAATTGTCAATTGTATCACCTGTGAATTGTCAAATGTATCACCTGTGAATTGTCATACGTATCACCTGTGAATTGACAAAAGTATTGTCACCAACAGATCTGCATTTACAGATCAGATCTTTAACCTTTCAGATATCCACACACAGTGACTGAATGAGCATAGATCTAGAGGCAAATAGCCACACAAACCGAAAGTACACAATAACATGTATGCACGTCATTTACATGAATAGTGTGATCAGACAGCTTTAGATTCGTTCACTATGTTTGAAATATGTCATGAAAAAGATCAATTCAAACATGAATAGTACATGAATGTACCGGAATTACCATGTATAGAGCACTATGTGTCCGGTGGTGAGCAGACCGTATCGTTCGTTTACCAGCAGGGGTCCCCGATTGGGCATTCCCTACCTGAAAGATCCATTGGGTTAGTACCAGTCAAGCCAACCCGCCCGGACATTTCATAACGCTATAGATTTCGTAACTGCTCTACTTTAGACCTGATCAAGAGCAGACTGTAATGCGCAATGCTGTTAACTTCATGAGTGCTCATCATTTGAGGCCGGACGTTAATAGTTGTTAGCTGATTATACGCTTAATTGTGTACATTCAATTTTGTATATGCTTGGATCTGACTACGGGTTGGCAATATGTTCGCTACGGTGCACTCTGTGCCTGCCTCGGGAGAGGAACTCGCTGTCACGCAGGACGACATATACGTTATTCGACTTATACGATTATTTGCTTTATATGAGCTTAGACGGCTACACCTTGGTTACCTGTAGCCGATTTCACCAACATTGCAAAGTATACTTTTCTAGCAAAGTATACTTTGAGGGAGTAATCATTTATTTTTCCTGAAATGCATTAATTCATATAAAACTAACAACTGAAATTATTTGATGATTACAAGTATGCAGAATTATTATAATAAAAATTAATAAAAGACAAGGGGCAATAAGGCCAAACTTCGGCCCACACCCAAATTGGAAAATAACAGTGTAATATTGTACATCAATATGTCAGGAAGCTATGTTGAAAATTTGGATTTGATATCTTAAACATTTTCCTGACAATATCGTTTTTAATGATATAACCCAATGGCACATTTCAATGGACTGTTCAAATATGTGAGATGACGTTACGTTACGGGGAAGTGGGGAATTTTGTGATTTCAATACAATTGGCATTCCATAAGACAAACATCATGTAGCCCGCAGGAAATAATTGATTCTCACGATTTAAGACAATGTAACTGTATGGACCTAAACATCTTTTTAATTTCAAGATGGCTGACCTTTTTAAAATGGCCGCCATTTTTATCAATTTCATGACTATATACGAGTATGGCTTATGCAAACGTAGATTTGAAAAAAGGTAAAATTCAAGATATGGCATTATTTTTTTCAAATCATCAACGACTCCTGACTACATATAGCATGAACTTACATTTATCCTCAATATTTCAATATGTATACATGTTACCATGGTAACAAAATCACCCATGCACTAAAATGTATCTCAAATGACATACTTATGTTAGTAGAGTGTATATATAATTATGGTCATAGCATAATGATGCTGCAGTCAAAGAAACATTTGTATTTGTGACAATACCAACAAGTTGAAAAAATGGCAATAAAGTGTAGTAATACGTGTTATTTTCTTTATCGGCGTAGCAGCGCGTACATGCTAAACGTGTTGCCAAGTACAGACATAGTAAATGTTTTGAATGACATTACAACATGCTTATATTGAAGTTTTATACTACTATGTATATTTGCTATAAATAATATTACATTGCATGGCCGTATATACATGTACATATATTTCATTCAGGCGCATAGTTGTGCCTACAATAATGTCATGGCAGACTTTTTGAGGGCGGTCTGGAGTGTGGGGGCAGGCAGTTTGAGGGTACCACCCGAAACAAAAGTTGTGTTATATTCTCAAAATGGCATTTCCCAAGTCTATCATCGCGATAATATTGGTCTTGTCGTGTACATCATACAACTGCCAGCAACAAAATATAAATAGTGCTGCAAGGTCACAAAATATACAAAATCGATAAATTAGTGGGGTTTTTTCCTACCCAATAAAGTATAAATTACATGCATAAAATTGTATTTGCTAAAACCAGATGTTTGGGTAATGTATGCTAATGATGTATTATAATGGAAGTAAATGGTCTTGCCGATTTCCTTCCAAATATTTTCGGAATTTTTACAAAAACATTATCCACTGTCCTGTTGCACCAATCTACTCTAGAAACATTAAACATGAAATAAATTGTGGTTTAATTTAAGATAGGGGGCAACTTTAGTGACATAGCCAGCTCCTTCAAGTAATATCACCCTAGTGCACTTATTATTTGTTTTAACTCATTTTCTAGTTTATCTTCAAAGAATGTTTGATACTGTGTTAATCTGATATATACGATATATAAGGCAAACAAAACGTTATTTGGTTCTCAGATATCGCCGCGTCAGAAAAATCCCTGCACGTCGAGCATTTTATCATCATGGAGAAATAAAAGTGTACTGTAAATTCACCACATGACAATAAAAAACACGCCCATGCAACAATATGTTAATCATGCTTGACGAAAATCTTGTGATTTTTAACGTCTAAATTTCTTATGGTAACTTTATAAAACATACATGTACATTGTATACGCATCTGGCGACTTGAACAAATCAGAGACAAACATTTCAAACAAAAACGATACATGTGTATATTAAACAAATCTGCCCTATCGCGTCACATTCCGCAAACCACGTGTCTGAGAACCAAAGTAAATGTGTATGGCCTAAGTGTTATATCAACGCGATACATGCAATATATACATATATACGAGCCACGCTCTGTGAAAACCAGCTTTTTTTTTTACATTTTTTGATGCGGACACCTTTCAAAAACAATATGCTGAAAAGAAAATGCAAATATGTTTCATAATTTTTGTTTTATCTCACTTTTTGTAGCACCATGTGAATCACGCAAAGAAAAAAAAAGTAACGTCATCGAGAAAATGACGTTATTGAAACGCTGACGTTTGTACAATGCAAAACAACAGCCTACAGTAGAAATGCGTGTTCATAGACTTATTGACTGTGCTTGCTGTAAACTGTATTTGCTGATAAGTTGCACTAAATGTATCTACAAGTGTTAGTATCTATACTATCAAACATTGAACAGAATAAAACTATGCTATCTACATGCATTGAACAAATCAAACGCACCACTATAATTAGCCGACCTGTGATTTCGTAATTTGCTACTATCGCCAACTATAACAGATTATGCATATAGATGCACCGTCAGAAAGATACTGTATGTCCAGTAACCAGTGGTGATAGACTGCTGTAACAGGGCTGGGATGAGCTCTATCTCGGATCAAGTGATCTCAGTGTCATGGGTTTCCGCAGTTCGAAATGAAATTGTCGTCTCCCATTCTGAGATCACGTGACTTGAGAAACTGTCCACCACAGCCATGTTACTACCTTTTGTTTTATAAGTTGTCCGATATGTCGATACCGAGATAATTCATTGGCTAATCCAATTCTGATAAATTCCGGTTTCCACTTACCGTTGCATTATTGCATCCATGTGAAATTCCAAGTCGACCCTCAAGTTTGGGAATCGCGAAGTTACAGATGCGACTGACCCTATTTTCCATGCGACTACCATGATCTATACACTGTTCGAGACCTTTCTTGCTGTTAATTTATTCCACTGTTCACTAGGGTTCACAATATAGTTTGACCGCATAGAGTCACTTCCTTGTTTAGTTTACATTCCTTGTTTTATGTCATTTGTGTTTATAAACTTTTCCAAGATGTCGGACGCGCAGCCGCACAGGAGATTTCAGCCAATCAGATCGGTTAGTCGCAAATGCGACCGACAGTCTGATTGGTGATCGCATCTGTGCGACTGGCCGCATCTTACGCAGAATGTTATAAATACAAGTGCAATTGGCAGTCAAGCCAAGCGATTCCACCGCTCTCCTAATGTAGAACCAAAACTCGACAGAACCAAAACTCGACATCTCCAACTATTTCCTAACTAATTACGTCTTGTGGACATAAGATATATACATGATAACTATCTACAATTATACTCACCACTGCCGTGAACGTAGTAGATTACGAGTTTGAGACGAAGTACCTTTCGTCTACTGCTACGACACCGTTGCTACGCCATCACTAATGTTAACATACTTTTACTGTTGTTTCTAACTGTCAAGGAATCGCTTCCCGTCACACTGCTACTCCATATAATAACCATCGTCTATTGTTGCACTAATACCAACTCTACTATAACGTTTCTTAGAGTGCATTTAATCTGAATCCTGACGTATTGATACTTTGTTAAGTAAAGCCTAACTAGAGCCTAGATGGTGCACTCCGTATAACACTGGTACCTGACGAACTAGTCAAGTTATTAAACATGACTTGTTGGGTTTTAGAACTGTTGTTATTTGTTATTTACTGTAACCTACCTGCGCTGCAACCAGAGTGTAGGTGACCTTAAAAATGATGTCCGGAAGTGGGATGGTTATTGAGCGACCATAAAGAATTCAAGTCAACACTTACAACTCTACGGTAGAGCTACAGACAACTTCAATGACAATGGCTATCAAGCAGTGTGATAGTAGGTCTACAACTATTAAACTATAGGAGAGCGGATAACTATTTATAACTAATAATTAATTTAATAGAACAGTACATTGCAGTACACTAAAGGATCAGCTAATTGGGAGTTGACACAGAACTGACAAGCATTGATTATATGTATAAACATTTATTGTGAACAAAGTTACAAGTAGGAGGAATTGAAAAACACACCGACACATAATCGTCATATATATTTTATTATTAAAACAAGTTTAATAGGCAAAATGTCCGACTCTGACTCTGAGGTGCAAATAAACAGGAGCAATGGACGAGGGGACACAAATACATATCATAAGACATCTAGTGGGGAAGAATTCTTTGATAGAGACACAGGATCAGCATCCGAGGTTGAGTCGACCCTTGTTGGGCTACGTAATTATTAATCGGCAGATGAGAGTGCAGCTACAGCACAACCTGCAGATGTGAGACCTCCACATTCCAGTGATCCACCGCATGCGATCAATTCACAGGTGGACTTTTGTAGACTTCCACAGGGCGATAGCAATGATGTGCTTTCTCGATGCGAACAATTTCGCACTCGGCGTCACATGGAACGGGCCCATCCAAGCAGACGGCAGACCGATTATTCGCCACGATATACAAGGAGTTGTGCGGGTGTAGGCACCAGAAATTATGCAGTGCACCGCATCTCTGATGAGGAAGGACATTACACAAATAATTATCGCAGGGCACCAGCAATGAAGCCGGATACTTACACGGGTGATGGAGACAGGGAAACTTTTATTGGTCATTTCGAGGTATGCGCGCGACTAGGACAATGGAGTCCCTGGAACAAGGCTCTAACCCTCTTAGCTTGCATGAGAGGTCCAGCTCAGATGTACCTATTAAATTTATATGAAGATGAGAAGGACTCATACAGCACATTAGTAAGGAATTTAAAGCTACGGTTCGGGGGACATAAGCAGAATCCAATTTGGGCATCGCGCATGGAAAATAGAAAACGTAAACCGGGGTAATCATTAGCTGAAGTGGTAGACGATATCAGGCGATTAACCAGGAATGCATATGGGAATTTGGGTACTGCTGCTCAGGACATGTTAGGAATGCAACAGTTTCTGAAGTCTACATCAGCAGAACTTAGGTACCGTTGTTTGATGGCGGAAGTTGATACCGTGGAAAAGGCAGTAGACGTACTTCAAACATATGAAGTCATAGTTGGGGAAACAACGCAGAAAGGGTCAACAAAACCGACCGTACGGATGGTGCAAGCAAAGAGTCAAAAGATCCATCCAGTACCCTAATAAACGTGGAACAGTCATTATAACACATTAGTCAAAGATTGGACCGACTAGAGAGGAACCAAGCAGATGGGAGGAGACAACAGTCGCAGAGGTGGAATGGACATAATCAAGGCCACTGGAATGGACATAATCAAGGTCAATGGAATGGAAGAAGCCATGGTCAGGGAACCCGTCAATGTCAAGGTCAAATACAGGATCAGCAAACATGTTTCCGATGTGGATCACCTGAACATTTATATAGAGACTGCCGAGAAAATGCCAATAACCAAGGTCAGCTACAGGGAGAACGTGCAGAGCCGAGGCGCAGATTTGAAGGTCAAGATGAACAGAATAATGCGGGAAAAGGATCACATTTGGCACAGTAGGCCATGAGTCAACTGTTTTAGGAGACAATAGGCCTCGATCTGAAACGTGCTCGTTGCGAATGGGACAAATGTTAGCCTGGGACAATGGATTATACACAGGGTGAGTAGTAGAAGGCGTCGCGACAAAGTTTCTTATTGATACTGGGTCAACAGCTTCCCTCATTTCATTCCGTCTGTATGAGGAAATTCCTTCATCCACGCGTCCACCACTGAAAGATATGAAACATGTTGTTAATGATGTAAGCGGCAGTTCTTTGAAGGTGTACGGACATACAGACATGACAATTAAACTTGGGAATACAGAGTATACACATACAATAATTGTCTGTGAAATGAAACCGCAAGGAATTATTGGACAGGATTTCTTAATGAAGCATATTCAGAAAATAGATTACGCGAAGTATATCATGAACACTATACAGGGTGAAATTCAGTGTTGGACTGGCGGGGAAACATGCAATGTGTGCAGAATATTTGCATCAGACACTGTTAGTGTACCAGCCTACTCATCAGCCTGGATAAACGTTAACATTCCAAATGGGGAACATATGGCCGACACTGTACATATTCAAACCGTAGCAGACCGACAGAGCTCAAAAACAGTACAGATCATGGACAGTGTCTTTTTAAATAAATATAAGAAACTCTGCGGATAAGGATGTCACGATCTTCTCGAATACACATATAGGACTATGTGAATCGGTAACCTGTAAAGAGAAATTAGGTGATAGGTGTGCCCATGTGAGCTGTTCCACAGAACAATTACAAGAGGTCCCGGAATACCTATCCGATCTACTGGCACGTAGCTCAACCCATCTTAGTGAAAGTGAAAAGAAACAGTTTGAGCAATTACTAATCCGATGATGACCTGGGTCTTAATAACATTGTGTAACACCATCGTGATACGCAAGGCGCAGCACCAATTAAGCAACCGCACCGGAGACAACCGCTGGGAAAACGGGAAACCGAGCGTAAAGAAGTGGAGAAAATGCTGTCCAGAGGAATAAATGAGCCTAGTATCAGCCCTTGGAGTCCACCAATAGTGTTGTTAACCAAGAAAGATGGCAGCACAAGATTTTGTGTCGACATTCGCGCTGTTAATCAAGTGGTAAAGTAGGACTCCTTTCCCTTGGCGCGTATTGATGAATGTTTGGAGTCTCTGGAGGGCTCCACAAACTTCAGATGTATGGATCTAAATCAGGGATATCTACAGATGGGTTTAGCACCGGAAGATATGGAGAAAACTGCATTCTCCACCAACCTAGGACTTTTCCACTTCACACGGCTCCTGATTGCATTAGTCACGGCACCCTCGGAGTTCAGCAGGCTCATGGGTGAAATACTGCGAAGTCTACAATGGATTGAATGTTGTGTCTATATGGATGATATTATTGTCTCATGTTCATCATTCGAAGAAAACCTCCGGCGACTGGAACACGTCTTTCAGCGACTCCAGCAAGCACGATTGAAATTAAAACCGCGGAAATGTACATTCTTCCAAAAAGTTGTAAAGGTTCCCGACATATCGTATCATCCGAGGGGGTGGCCACTGACGACGACAAAATTGCGGCAGTCCGTGATTGGCCAGTACCCACATCAGCGAAAAATCTGAAGTCGTTCATTGGACTCGCATCCTATTACAAACGTTATGTACAAAACTATAGTTAAATTGCCAAGCCATTGTACCGGATAGGGGAGAAAGGAGTAACATTTCTATGGACAGAAGAAGCCCAGCTGCCATTCGACCAGCTGAAGCAGGCGTTAACATCGGCTCCGATACTCGGGTTTCCTCAGGCTGGGAATCCATTCTGTCTGGATACCGACTGTTCAGACATAGCTATGGGAGCGGTTCTGAGTCAAGAGCGAGCTATCGCGTACATGATTAAAACCTTGAATAAGCATGAAACCTCATATTGTACAACGCGGAAAAAATTGTTAAGCCTAGTAACCAGCGTTAAGCATTTCCATCACTACTTATATACCAATATAGCTACCAATAAAATGTTAGACAGAGTTAGACAACATTTCTACTGGCCCGGCATGTCAGATTCCATTGGTCAATACTGCAAGCAATGTAATCAGTGTTCCGCGCGCAAACAAGCAAAACTTACCAAGGCACCATTGGGAGCACGTCCGGTGGGTGAACCGATGGAGAAAGTTGCCATTGGAATGTTGGGTCCGTTGCCAATAACCAACCGAGGAAATCGATTTGTACTGGTCATTTGCGACTTGTTTACCAAATGGACAGAGGCTATCGCATTACCAGACTCCGAAGTCACCACTGTGGCCACCGCGTTGATCGACCATTTTATTTCAAGAATGGGTACGCCGTTAATTATCCTATCCGATATCGGAAAATGTTTTGAGGCCAAGCTGTTTCGGGAAATGTGCGAGTGCCTGCAGATACATAAGGTTTCAACATCTGTGATGCGGCCACAGGCCAATGGGGTTGTGGAACGTTTTAATCGGACACTGACAAGCATTTTGACAATGTACTGCGAAAATGATCAACGGAATTGGGACCGATTTCTCCAACAAGTGTTATTGGCATATCGATCTTCAAGACATGCGTCCACAGGTTGTTCACCAAATAAAATGGTATTCGGCAGAGAAGTCTCCCTCCCCATTACGGCAGTGATCGGCCTGCCTGCAACCGACGTAACCGCGACGAGTGTCGACGACTATGTTGTGGACTTACACAATTCCCTCACTAGTGCCCATGACTTGGCGTGTAAGGCTCTGAAACAACATGCTCTATACAGGAAACGGAATTATGACACTAACGCCAAACAGCGGTCCCTTGCTGTTGGTCAGGCTGTCTGGTTATTCGATCCAAGTCGAAAGGTGGGAGTATCGTCCAAGTTCACCAGTAAATGGAAAGGGCCCTGCCTCATGGTCCGCAAGATCGACGACATGATGTATCTCGTGAAACGAAAGGTGATGCAACCAACGAAGGCTCATCATATCGACCGACTTCGTCCATACCATGGATTGGATCTACCGCCATGGTTTTCTAGGGTTAAGTTGTAGTGTCGAAGAGTCGCGCATTATCTCTGAAAGACAACCTGAAACAGAAAACATTTGTTAGTTATTGTGTTAAAGTTATTGTTAGCGTTCAACTTTACTAGTCAGTAACAATACATACCGGTAATGCAATAATTCATAGCTTAAACAAGGAACTTTGTGAGTCTCGGATAGGTTATATACCTATAATGAAATTATAGATTCCTAGCCGCGTTTAAATAGATGTCCCATAAGAAAAACATTTGAGTGCATGTACTGTATTTTCACACAATATTCGCCTGTAGTTGAAATTTACTAACGGAACTGAACTGAGGGAAACGTATTAATTGTACCTACCAGTTATAGTCCTGGAATAGTATTAAGCCCAAGTTGCTGCGCAGCACAAATTTAAATATGGAATGAGATGTAGGGAGGTAAAAGTTGGACTGATCACCCAGGGTTTTACAATAGATGACACTCTGTGTGTAATTACAGAGTACCGTAATTATTCGCCATATCCAAGGGATAGAATACTGGTATTGGCAAAACAACAAATCTATTTCCAGTGTCTGTAAACTCAGGTCTTAGGTATAAAAACACCAAATATGGCAACGGATAATATCATATGACACTTAATGTTGGTACAATCAGAATTAATTAAGCCATAGCTTGTAGGAACGCAAATACAAAAGAAAAATCATAATACAAGGAGCAGTAGATGGGTCAATTGTTTCTCACAGTGCACATAATTGAACAAGAACTTCTCTCCGAATGTAAATTTAAAATGTGTGACCATGCACCAATTGCAATAAAATGTGTACTTACAATATGCTCAACTGGGAAAAAATTGCAACAGAAACTTTTAACAATGAAATATTAAATGTTACAAGTAATGTTATCTGGATGATGAATGACTTGTCCGATACCCAAGTCAATATTTATCATGTGAAATAATACAACGCAGTGTGACGCGAAGGCTCCAGAAAATAAATATATGTTACAGAATGACCATCATTTGTGAACTGTGTCCAGAGAGGTTTGAGACCAAGGGACGTCTAAAGAAGCACCTGATGAGCCCCGTTCACAACAGGCTGTACGTCGTCTGTGCCTGGTGCTACGATAAGGAGCGGGACTACCGGGTAACCGATCTGCTCAGGCATGTCATCAAGCAACATACTGGAATTGAAGCCCTCCTGCCGACAGAATTCTTCACGGAATCAACCTTATTCTATTTCGCCCGCTATCCACATGATTATGTGACCGTGGTGGATCCCACCCCACAGAACAACGTTTGTGCCGTTGCGGCAATGGATGCCGTTTGGTCGTGGACCAATGTCCACACTACGTCACCACATACCCTGAAAGTGTGGGAGTTTGGGTGGCGACAGGCCCTCGCGACACCCATACACACTGGAGCGGAGACATCAGTGCATCGTGTGCCTTGTGCATCTCCGAAGCTGGCCGCGTATGCCCCCGCGTCTCGGGACATTATGTACAGTCCGACCCACCCGGAGATTTGCAACAAGCCGCATGCCTCTGTATGGGAAATTATTTCCGTGGGGACTGACCGATCCATGGTCATGGTTCGTGATGGCCAAGCCAAATTCAAGGTCATACTAAGTTCGTCCCTACCAGAAGAGGATCTGAGGCGCATTTGTGGCCGGATAACTAATTCCGGAAACTTCAGAGTGTCAGGCGATACGGTGCCAGTGTGAGGGATGGAATTCATCGACCTCGTAGAGGAGATGTCCGAAATATGTGGGATTTCAGAGCTTTATCTGGACCATGTAAGCAAATAAGTGATGAAGCCCCTCCCCCCCCACGCACTCCACCGTATCATATGTAATACCGGAGAAGTCTATCGCGTCGTGTGCCCGGGATATTCTTAAACGAGGAGCAATGCCGCTCGTATCACCGGCTCCCCGTGCATGGGCCGAAGAGGAAGCCGTCACCCTGCAGGGACATGTGTCACAGTTCCGGTGGCCACCACGCGGGTGGAAGAACATTGGCCCTAGCAAGAGGAGACAGGTGTTCAATTTTGTGGCCATGAGCTTGGATGTAGACAGTTCAGGACTTTCAAAGTCAGCTCCGGAAGAGCTGGGTGATAAATTTGCGTTTCTGATTCTGCCGGGCTCGGCGAAAGTATTTCAGTCGGAATGCCAGAAGATGCGTTTGTATAACTTTTCACAACTGCGGAAAAATCGCGGTCTCTGGAGATGGCGACACTCGATTTGTCGCGATGATGGAGCAGGCCGCAGAACTTCGCGACACATCAGTGGACTCATATTTGTCCGCAATCGACCGCGGTCTCTGGAGATGGCGACACTCGATTTGTCGCGATGATGGAGCAGGCCGCAGAACTTCGCGACACGTCAGTGGACTCATATTTGTCCGCAATCGACCGTATTCCAGTGCGGCTGACGCGCACTGATGCGGCCAGTACTTAACTGTACATTCTACTTTCAACGGAGTGAAAGTTTTAAGGGGGGGTGAATGTAAGCCCAGTAACCAGAGGTGATAAATTGCTGTGACAGGGCTGGGATGAGCTCTATCTCTGATCAGGTGATCTCAGTGTCATGGGATTCCGCAGTTTGAAATAAAATTGTCGTCTCCCATTCTGAGATCACGTGACTTGAGAAACTGTCCACCACAGCCATGTTACTACCTTTTTATAAGTTGTCCGATATGTCGATACCGAGATAATTCATTGGGTAAGCCAATTCTGATAAATTCCGGTTTCCACTTACCGTTGCATTATTGCATCCTAGTGAAATTCCATGTCGACCCTCAAGTTCGGGAACCGCGAAGTTACAGATGCGACTGACCCTATTTTCCATGCGACTACCATGGTCTATACACTGTTCGAGACCTTTCTGGGTGTTAATTTATTCCACTGTTCACTGGGGTTCACATTATAGTTTGACCGCATAGAGTCACTTCCTTGTTTAGTTTACATTCCATGTTTTATGTCATTTGTGTTTATAAACTTTTCCAAGATGGCGGACGCGCAGCCGCACAGGAGATTTCAGCCAATCGGATCGGTTAGTCGCAAATGCGACCGACAGTCTGATTGTTGATCGCATCTGTGCGACTGGCCGCATCTTACGCAAAATGTTATAAATACAAGTGCAATTGGCAGTCAAGCCAAGCGATTCCACCGCTCTCCTAATGTAGAACCATTACTCGACAGAACCAAAACTCGACATCTCTAACTATTTATTTCCTAACTAATTACGTCTTGTGGACATAAGATATATACATGATAACTATCTACAATTATACTCACCACTGCCGTGAACGTAGTACATTGCGGGTTTGAGACGAAGTACCTTTCGTCTACTGATACGATACCGTTGCTACGCCATCATTAATGTAAACATACTTTTACAGTTGTTTCAAACTGTCAAGGAATCGCTTCCCGTCACACTGCTACTTCATATAATAACCATCGTCTATTGTTGCACTAATACCTACTCTACTATAACGTTTCTTAGAGTGCATTTAATCTGAATCCTGACGTATTGATACTTTGTTAAGTAAAGCCTAATTAGAGCCTAGATGGTGCACTCCGTATAACACTGGTACCTGACGAACTAGTGAAGTTATTAAACATGACTTGTTGAGTGTTAGAACTGTTGTTATTTGTTATTTACTGTAATCTAAATGCGCTGCAACCAGAGTGTAGGTGACCTTACAATACATTGTTTTCTTATTATATTCAAGGACGTAACATCTGTATCTAAAATTATGCGTATAATTTCGCACTAAAATAGAATTTTCAGTGAAAAAGGAGTTTGTACATAATTAGACAAATGATCTATAATGTAATTGTGGTGTCGCCAGATTGCCACACATATATATGGGCCGCGCTCTGTGAAAACCAGCCTTAAAGCATGAAAATGACGTCGCAAAGTTACGCTTAAATTTACCAACGTCACGTCGGATTTTGACACTTGAAATTGTAACAAGTTGACGTTGTCCTATTTATAACCGTACGCTTTACTATTTGTGGCTCACAAACATTTTAATGCTGGATACGCGTAGCAGAATTTTATAGTTGTTTCCATAGTGGTTCAGACAGTTGTCTATTTTTTCGGCTTCCTTCAAGGAAACACGTAGTGATTTTGTCGATTATTTTTTATAATATATGGACGACTTGTGCCCTGACATTTGAAACTAAATAATCATACAACCGGTAATTTTTAGATAACACCATCACAGAATCAGTAGTATGTAACAAATAGAACTGGGCACAGGGCTTAATTCGTTTATATTAATGTTTCGCCTGTCGAATGTTTCAAAAGTCAACATAAAAATACGATTTGGAAATGTTCAGGAAAATAAGCGTATCACAGATGTATAACTAGATCCGTCAGTAAGCGAGGCTTACGGAATACCCCCGCGTGTGCCCAGGTATCCCTAAAATATGTAAAATTGTCCAAGTGTGTGGGCTTGTGACCTTGACTCTAAGATTAGCGGGAGCAGCATGTACGTGAATTTTTCACAGTGTGGTAGAGGTCCATTGGAGCAATGCGTGTGTGAAATGTGAAGCAGATCAGAGCAAGGAAATACAAATAATAACCGATTTCTCTGATGTTAAGTTTTGTAAAGAGACTAACTATGTGACCATGACCTCGAGATCAGCGGGAATTTGTCACAGCATGATAGTAGAGCCTTAGAGGAATGCATGCATAAAATATTAAGAATGTTCGATGAAAGAAATAGAAGTTATAACATATTTCTCTGATGTTAAGTTTTGTAGAGACTAAGTATGTGACCGTGACCTTGGGATCAGCAAGAGATTGGACTGTCGTAGATTTGTCACAGCCTGATAGTACAACCTTAGAGGAATGGACGAGTGAAATATTAAGAATTTTCAATGAAGGAAATAGAAGTTATAACTTATTTCGCTGATGTTAAGTTTTGTAAAGCGATCAAGTATTTGACCTTGACCTTGCGATCAGCGGGGGTTAGACGGTCGTGAATTTGGCACGGCCTGGTAGTAGAGCCTTACAGGAATGCATGTGTGAAATATTAAGCATTTTAGATGAAGGAAATAGAAGTTATAACAATATTTCTCTGATGTTAAGTTTAGTAAACAGACAAAATATGTGACCTTGACCTTGGGATCAGCGGGGGTTGGACGGTCGTGGATTTGATTTAGCACAGCATGGTAGTAGAGCCTTACAAGTATGCATGTGTGAAATATTAAGCATTTTAGATGAAGGGAATAGAAGTTATAACATATTTCTCTGATGTTAAGTTTTGTAAAGAGACTAAGTATTTGACATTGACCTTGGGATCAGCGGGGGTTGGACGGTCATGGATTTGGCACGGCATGGTAGTAGAGCCTTACATGAATGCATGTGTGAAATATTAAGCATTTTAGATAAAGGAAGTAGAAGTTATAACAATATTTCTCTGATGTTAAGTTTACAGACGCACGGACGCACGGACGCACGGACGGACGGACTGACAACCTGACTCCAGTATACCCCCTCCCACAACTCGTTGCGGGGGAGGGGGGTATAATTATGATAGTGCCAAAATATACGCCGCTCTTGGCATATCGCATTATGGTGACACTGGGCCAAACATGTTTTAGTATTTAGTGTGTTGGTATTGTGTCACATGCATATTTACTACGACACAATAATAATGATAATTGTAATACATAATTGTAGCCACCAAGGACGTAGCCTACTGATTTCTATCTGTATCTGCTACCACTTACGTGTACGGTTTCACGTAATATTTAGCGACTTAAAAAATATCACATTGAATCAGCCGTACGATTGCCGTTTGATAACAATGTAAATATTCTTTAAAATTACCACTTGTAAATATGGTTATATGAATGTATAGTAATTTTACTAGTATATTTGCAATCATTGCAGACACTGATCAGACTGCACAGATGCACAGGTCTCCAACATTTACACATTTAAGAAGTCCGACTTTGCCAGATTGTTGTTAATTTTCATACATTGTACTACATTGTACTAAATAATGCACGTGTGCGTGCTTTGTTTGTTATCAAAGGGCCGTTCTAGTCGGAGGTGTGTAAATAATATAAAGCCAACGCACATGCACACATTAAACGCGTCTAAATTCAAATGAGCCGCTTCGAACAATAGTCGCAGGGTGTGGAGTGTCATTTCAACAAAATCAATGTTGTGATCGGGACAAATTTAATATGTAAATCACTGACTGTGTTATAGTGTGCAGCTATGGCAAATACATGTACGTACGCCACGGTGCTTTTCAGGGGCGGATCCAGGATTTCAGGTTAGGGTGGGGGGGGGTGGTCGGGACTTCTTAATTGAAATAGCTTACTATAATTTCGAACTAGCACCGTTTGTTCGTCGACCAAGCGGAGCTGGGGAGACTGCTAGGTGGGTCTGGCAGTATGCCCTCCGGAATATGTTTGATATTTACAACCCATTTTGCTGCGTTATGGCGCATTTTAGAGCAAAAATATCTTTACTCGCCAAATTTTGGGGGTGGGTGGGGGGGGGGGCGGCGGGTTTTCCCCTACTTGAATCCGCTCTTGTTTTTAGCATGGCTGTTTCTTTGTTTACAAATGCGCTGAATGTACTCTTTCTGAAACACAACAAACTAAATTGCACATTTCATTTTCAAATTAATTATTCCCGACGAGAGAATATACTGCCGGTATTTTTATCGGGACATGTAACAATTATACAACCATGTATGTTACATCTCCACATTTACCCGGCAGTGGCGGTGGTGGCCAGTCGATGGAGTGGGGGTCAGTGCGCAGCATTTTCACATAGACCTGCTACCTGCTAGTACGGAGTACATGTACATTAGCCCGTCCGTCAGTCATATTGGCTACACAGGAAGTAGTATATAGGGAGTCAAAATGATACCACCTACGGTGATATCATTTACAACCCTCTATAATACCCCCACCACCCCCGAAAAATCAAAAATTGGTTAACGAGGAAATTGTCTCCCGACAGCAAATTTATGATTTTTTGAGAAAATAATTTTGAATTAAGGGAGTCAAAATTATATTGGAAATTGACTTTTGAAAAAACGATACCAATTATTAGAGAAAATGGATAATAAAATACAATTGGAATTGAAAGCTTATAATGCCTGTGTCGAAGAAGTTTACGAAGAATACGGGGGTTATAGTCCTATATATAAATTTTATAAAATGAAAACACTAGGCGATATCGAATACATGAAATATCAGCGTAATTTATTACGCTCCGATAAAAACGTTGCATTTACAATATTATACCGACAATTATGTGAGCTATACAAGAGGCAAATACAAACATTAAGACTGATAATGCGTATCGGATATAAAACTAAGGTGTATTATATAAAATTGTTAAAACCCAACGATTCGTTTACGAATATACATTTCCACGATATCGCTTATAAAGATATATTGAACAAAAAATAGCAAAAGCCTCCACCCGTGCACAACACCCCAGCGACTGGGCAGATTTCTAGCCGGAACCCAGCCACTGGGGTGTTTGGAACTTTCTTAAGCCCACGCATCTGTTGGCTCACAGTCTATTTTTACGGGCCGCCTTGAACCCCATTGCCAATTCCTCTATTAACAGAAACCAGCGAAGTAAGGCGAGCCTATGTGTGAATTTGGTTTCCGAAATTGCAAAGCTCTTAGGCAGAAATCTTTTAGGCCGGCACCTTTGAGCTACGCAATTACATCGCCAAATACACACATATGTATAGACTGCTACCATTAAACAGACGAGACGGACGTCATACCGGATCAACAACATGGCATGCACGAGATGAGACCAACTGTTGTAAGGCAAACAAACGTATATATAGTTATCAGTTTTTTCCTATACAACATACAAATGGTGTGCAAATTATAATTATTTATTAATACCTATTGGCGAAAGAAAACATATGATGGTTCGTTATTTTGTTAATTTTATAATTAATTTTGTAAAATCTTTTAATAATTTAAAGCTGAACACCCCCTATTATTACATAGTAATTAATTTATGTTGTAACCACAATGTTTCAATTACACGGGTTATGGACCATGCGTAAATTGATAGCCGAGGTAAACAGACAGTTATTTATAGCCGAGTGTATCAATTTACACAGACGGTGTACACAGGCGATTACAGTGTAATCCTCGACTGAATTTGTTATGCGATTACGGCGTAATTCTCAGCGAAACACATGTTGTATAGGTATGTAAATTTGTTTACTGCACCAATATAATTAATTATAAGAAAATTAATTATTTTATAAAATATCACAATGGTGCTGTAACATTTCCTCCGACTTTATTTCCAAGTTTTACCCTAAATTTATCCCAATCAGTACACTCAATTTTGGGCATGGTGGCGCTCGCTTTGATTCTAATATCATTTTTTAATTCTTCATATCTCCCCATTTCTTCCACCACGGATTCAAACTCTAAAATCGATATTTTCTTATCGGCCAACGCTTTTGACACCATAACGTCGATGATATTTTTCTTAGACCTAGCGAGAACGGATATTCTATCATGTTTTCTACTTTTTTTCTCGAGTTTTCCACCCGCCGCCCTAATTACCATACACAACAACCCAGAAACGGCCGCAACCGCACTTAAAACCCCCGCTACAGGAATTGTTATAATGGTGGATATAGTTGCAGCTGTCCCCGCCCCACACAACACAGAAACACTCGCCAGAGCCGTGCTACATGCGCAACACCCTATATGCCTCTGTAAGGGCCGCCTGGTGGTCTTCTCGGGCTTTCTCAACCCCCAACCGGGCCTCTTTTCGAAATTCTGTTATTTGTTCTCCTAGTTCAGTAAGTGCTGCTTCTCTGTTGGGAGAGTCCTCTGAGCGCAACACCCTATAAGCCTCAGTAAGGTCCGCCTGGTGGTCTTCTCGGGCTTTCTCAATACACGTTCGGACTCCATCAAGATCCTACCGGGTCTCTTTTCGAAATTCCGTTATTTTTGTTCTCCTAGTTCGGTAAGTGCCGCTTCTCTGATGAGAGAGTCCTCTGAGCGCAACATTCCATATGCCTCCGTAAGGTCTGTCTGGTGGTCTTCTCGGGCTTTCGCAACCCCCAACCGGGCCTCTTTTCGAAATTTGGTTATATTTTTACCTAGTTCGTTTAGTTCCGTTTCTCTGATGAGAGAGTCCTCTGAGCGCAACATCCCATACGCCTCCGTAAGGTCCGCCTGGTGGTCTTCTCGGGCTTTCTCAATCCCCAACCGGGCCCCTTTTCGAAATTTGGTTATTTTTTTACCTAGTTCGTTTAGTTCCGTTTCTCTGATGAGAGAGTCCTCTGAGCGCAACACCTTATAAGCCGCCTGATCTTTCTCAATATCCGTCCGGACTCCCTCAATTAGTGCAGTCGCCGTCAGCACTTCTACTCTAACATCTGATATACTCCTGTGAATCCCGTTTGTGACCTTCGATATAGTTTTATTGATCATGGCCTTGGTTTTTCCAGTAGTTAAAAAGTCGCCCTCTGTCGGGATGAATCCCCCTTCTGCCGGTTCAAAATTCTTTTAATTTGTCACCCAATCGGAAGAACTATCTGGTCCGTATATACTCATTATAAAATTAAATTATAATATTGGGGCACCTATACTCAATTGGAAATTTCGAGAACTACCGAAATCGGGTAATAGTTATTCAACTTTCTCGCTTGATCATCGAGAATAGAGACCGTAAATTCGTGGATGTGTCCCGTTTCCAAAACTTTCATCTCGGGGTGTGGGAAGTCTAAGGTCACCGCATCCCCAAAGAAACAGTCGCTGGCTTGCATGGTTTTCAGTAATGTGCTGGGGGATCCGTCTACCGTGTTGTACGACGTGCTCACCCGATCCAGGTGCACCCTGAGAGTTTCCGTGAAGGCGAAGTCCAACGGGTTATCACCGACGTACTCACCCGAGGAAAACACTCCTTTATTTACGGAGTATTTCTCTCTAAAATCGAGTTGAATACCCAACCCGGGGGAGACCACTACCTTATTATCAGGGCTGATGGTCATTGTTGCGAGCCCGGTAGCCTTCGATACTGTTAGGTTGACTATACCGTCAAGCTCTGAGGTGACAAAATCTTTGAGCTGTCTTATTCCCCACAGTCCGTGAGGCAGCTTTATACCTAATTGTTGTTTATCCTTCACATAGTAAAACCCTTCACTCTTTCCCACATTCTGCCATCCGACCGTGAAGGTGATTGATCTGAGGCCCACCCGGCGTTTTCCGCAGCAGTTGTCGATTGACTTTTGAAGTTCACAACACTCTTTTTGAACATTAGTGATAGTAGCAAACATAATAATATCTTTCAATGGATACCAAAGCATTTTGCTTTAACTCTAATGCAAAGTACGCGGTCGGAGGTAAATACACACAAAAAGACATTGTTAACCATCTTGTACACCCAACTGTAACAGTTAGACCGAAAAGTGGCTTTACCACCAATTTCCCTAACACGTTTGAGAAATATGTAGTTCCAAAGACTACTAGTCAAGATGTAATACTAAGATGGGATTTTTCCCATATGAACTTCTGGCAGAACAGGCTAAATTTCGCTGTATGGTGTGCAACGGCCGGATGTGGAGTTTCGCATCAAGACCATCTGACATCCAAGAATGTCATGCTCCGAAGTGTCTACAACTTTTACGTGTATTACACCATTAGGAGGATTCTCAAAGAACTAGGTATTCCACTACCTCAAGACGACGGCTGGGATCCCATTTCCAGCACATACGACCGTAAGGCGTTCGAAAGATTGTGTAACGAATTTGGGGTACCAAAAGACGTGGACTGGAGACAGAAAGTATATACTCCAACCAACAGTTAGGGTTAGTTCACCTTAAAGGCTTAGTTAGTGGTGGACATCTTGATAAAGTTCCCGCATATTTCTCAGGGTTGTGGAGTGCTCGCGGAGCTACCCCACCACCAGTTAGAAAAATGGCAACATGGACTAAATATAATTATAAGTTGAATACGATGACGTTCGGTGATGAAGTGCTTGGAGGGCTTGCGTGTAAAGACGGTTATTGTCTTTGGCTACCTACTAAAGTAGCCCACGTGGAATACCTAGACCTGGGTGATACTCCACAGATGCGAAATGCGTGGACCACATTTATGTTAGATAAAAGCACTGGATTTACACAGGGCGGGGTTATTCGCCTCAACGACTCCATTCGCATATACGTATGGGCAATCCTCGCCTCACAGAAGCAAACGCGCAGCGCTATACTGGGTACGGGAACGGCCTTTGACGCACAAAAACAGTTCTTGGCACTTGTCGAGGACGCCATCTCAGCTAAGGTGGACCTCCAGAAGGCGATCCAGAATTATCAAGACGTTTTACAGACTGCCCGCACCCCGGTAGACTACGCATTTGGAATAAGTCTTTATATGGCGCCGAGCAATATGATACTACGAGACGACCCGGTTGACGGTTACAATAATCATATCGTAGTCGCAACCACCAATCAAAAAATCGGCCGCAACGGAAACATGAACACGGGTATCATCAAACTCCCCCCCCCCCCCAAGACGGTCGGGAGCGGAGGTGAAAATTCAAATAAATTTGAAAAAGATTTGATAAAAACCCATATTCATCCAATCGCGATTGGCTTGGATACACCCACCCCACCAACCCCAATTCACGAATTGGACACCACAGCAAGTTCATTTAAACCCGTTGTTCCAGCCGCGGGAACACCAATCGTAATTGGAAGCACAACACACGAGGAGGAGAAATTAGGCTCGTCGTTGCCCTCGTGGCGATCGGACTACTCGCGCTTTGGTTTTAGGAACTCTCTGGCGGAGAATAGTAGGAGACCGGCGATTGCCACGATTAAAGCCCAAGTATTATTGGCTAGCCTTCCGACCGTTTTTGATAATATAGATAACAAGTAAGAAACGATACTTCCGATCAGTCAAGGTAGTGCGGCAGCCGCCTTTCCAGCTAATTTAGCTAGAAGACTGGCGAGGGCTTTTAGTTGTTTTTTTACCCACTCCTTGGCTCCACCGGATGGCGCGGGTGCTGGTGGTGGCGCGGGTGGTGGCGCCGCACCACCAGTGAAAGCTAGAACTATGGTTGATATAGTCATGCCGACAGCTGCGAGGATGCTTGCTATCGTGACGCCCTGCTCTCTGAACAGAGTGCGAAGACGCTCACCGAGTGTCGTGTCCTCGTGCAGAACCCTCGAGATTGTTTCGCGGAATTCCGAACTTATTTGGGTGGGTGTGGAAGAGCCTCACGGTTAGTTCGAGGTCAGCCTCCAATCGTGCTTCTCTTTCGTCCCGCAACGACCGCAGGCGTTCGGTGATTCGCTGGGTAGATTCTCTATCGTCACCTGCTTCCTCCAGTTTTCTTTCTTCTAGCGCGATATGTTCATCCAGCACCGTGAGTTTGGAGAGGTTAAGGACCAGATCGCCCCGGACCGTTTGTAGAGCCTTATCGAGTCCACGGAGTTCTCGAAGAGGTAACGGTGGGTCATGGTTGAGTATTTCGTTTTCGCTGAACGTGGTCTCCATCGTGTTAATAACGTCGGTGGCTATTTAAGGGACCTCGCTGAGCTCTACCGTTTCTATCGCGGTGGCCGTCTTCGCCATCGTTTCGTCGGTAGACAGTACAGCGCGGGTCGGCATAATTGTTTTACCACGCACCCAATCTGGAAATCATAGTTCGTTCTTTATGATTTCGACACCGCCCCGGTTTCCGTCAATGGTGTTTAGCGATAGGGGTTTACCGGTACCCGTGTGGATGATCGGGATATTTGATGATTTTAGTCGCAACTTACCACGCATATCCAATTCGAACTTGGAGTAGTCGCGACCGACAGACGGGACCAGACCGATTCCTGCCAAATTGTTGTAGTAGTCATTTACAGTTCTTCAAGTAATTCCTGACTTTGACCAACGCTGCTGGTAGCGCCACCTATTTCCCCCAATTGCGATTGGATTGGAACTGGAGTCTCTATGAAGGGCGTTTCGTTATCGTTATCATCATCATAATCATCGTCTCTGCCGATTTCATCCATGTTAATATCGTAATCAGCCATCTTTATAATTATTTATTAAAGACAAAACCATACGAGTTTAATAGTTTAACTAAATTATGTCTTCGAGTCAATACGGTCGCAAACTCAATCCATACCGCAGACTGCGTGAGCCCCTCGGGGCAAAAGGCGTGAGGCAGAGTGTCATTATTACGAACAACCCATCGACGATCGACCAGAACCAGCAGCTCTTAGTCCGCTTCCCCAACCTCGGAACTCACGACGTCATTGTGCCGGGTACTGTTCGCCTCGCTTTCACTATTTCGCTAACGTCGACGGACGCGAACCGAACCGTCGTTCAGAACCTGGGTCGCGCCATCGTCAAGAAGACCATGATAAAACTTTCTGGTAATGAGGTGATGTCGATCGATGACAGCGACGTCTATCATTGCTATCAGGACCTGTGGAAGACGGTGCAAGAGCGCGAAAACGCGGTCTATCAGGGTATAGACACCAGTAAAAACAAGAACGTAACCAAACTTAGAATCGGGGCTGATAACAAGGCAGATAACGACGCGAGCCGCTTACGGCAACCGCTTCTACATCCCGCTCGACTTTGAGTTGCTGGAGAGTCACATGCCATACTATCAGAGTGCTTTGGCTGACCGCCTCGAATACGAACTAACGTTCAACGACTACGACCGTGTTCTCATAGCCACCGACATGTTATCGACGTATACGATCGACAATGTTTCGCTGGAGTACGACATGGTTACGATGCCCGAACTCGCACGATTGATCAGAACCCAGTACGCCGGGCGCGTTCCCATACTTTACGACCGAGTTCTTCGCCACCGTAAGATGACGAAAGACAAAAGCGACACATTGTGGAATGTTAATGTCAACGTCCCCGCCCGCTCTATGAAAGGTATACTGATGCTGTTCGAGGATGCTCGGTTCGCGCTCGGTGCTAGAACATCCGACAAATTCTATAACCCCAAAATCACGAAGGTAGAGGTGACGATCGAGGGAGTCCCCAATCAACTCTACAGCGTGGGTCTTCGCGCGCACCAGCAGTGGGACGAAGTCAGAAAACAGTTTGCTTCCGGCTCTAAGCGTTCCCCGGAGGTTGCCGCGGTTGCCAAAGACCTGCAGCTATCGGCCGTCTCCCTCGCGGAGTTCCTGACTACCAAATATGCATTATGGCTAGACATGCGAGCCAGCGACGACGACCAAATGCACGGTAGCGGTCGTCAAGTTTAGAACGCTAGCGAGGGTGTGACGATCCAGATAACCAAAGAGGCGGACGGAGCTGGCGCATTGAACGTGTACTTATATATAATTACAGACGCACAACTGAACATCGAAGATGGCCGATACGTATCAGCGATCTACTGATTTAATACAAAAATCATCTAGCAATCAATACCAATTCACGATTGGAGATGCCCACTCTGCCATAATATGTGGGCAGACAGGATGTGGAAAAACGGTTTTCATCCTCGACTTACTCGAGGAGTCCTACCGCCTTTCGTCACATTGTGATCCTATGTCCCACTGTGCGGCACAACGATACTTATCAGCGGCGCCCGTGGATATGGACCGACCCTGAGGTATACGTTATTGACCCCCGTGATAGGCTTCACGATTGGTTGCGTGATTTATACCAAAGATTCCAGGGTGAGCCCACCCTATATGTGATTGACGATTGCTCGGCCAAGGCGGCGATGACCAAAAAGAAGGACATGCTCTCCGAGCTCGCATTTTCTGGCCGCCATGCGAGGCAAAGCGTATGGATATCCACTCAAAAATACAACGCCGTCCTCAAGGATCTGCGCGAGCAAACGAAATGGGTCGCCCTCTTTCACTGCAAGGACCGAGACTCATACGATGACTGTCTTCGAGAGAATGACGTTATCCCAACGCGCGAGGAGCGCCTGGAGGTTCGACAGATGCTTTCCGAAACTAAGCACGCCAAGCTTCTGCTAAAGACTGATCAACCAACTGCTTATAAAGTTATCAATTAATAATTTTGAAAAAATTAAGAAAATTAGTAACTGCTTAACAATTAATTTTCTTAAAATGCTTAACAAATGTTGAACAAATGCTGAACAATGGTTAACAATGTTAACAATTTGGTGCTCCGCTGCGAGCTTTGTTGCGAGCATAACGGTGATCTTGGTAAAAATGAGAAGCTCGATCGTGGATGAGGAGCGCAAGCGTCACGATTTAGCTGTAGAACAACTCAATAGTGCAAAGGAAGAGTGGTCGAAAAAACGAACCGCCCATCTGGACTGGGTCAACGAAGAGCTTCGCCGTGAGAATCACGCCGCGCAAACTTTCCAGAATGTTGAAGACACCAACCGCGAGTACGCGCTGGCATATCTGCAGAAAAGTCTTGATCCAATGGATCCCGAGCCCCAACTTTCAGATTTCTATGTACCGTCAGAGGCCCAAAAAGACCGCGAGATCGCGTTCATCGTCGTGGGAATGGGAGTGGTGGGTCTCGTCGGCTACTATATTGAACAAATTAATTAATTATTTAAAAAAAAAAAAATTATAAAAATATATATATAGAACGATGTTAGTTGACGAACTTTATTACGCTATGATCGATGTAGGCTACACTGCCCAAAAACATCGTATAGCTGGTGCAAAGAGTATGATTCGTTTGGCACAAGATTCTCTCGAGACGTGGCGCGAGGATGAAAAAGCGCCCACCCTTTTCGCAAAGCGGCTGTTAGAATCCTCCTCAACTCCAATCGATTCCTCCGAGTTCCTTCAGAACTTAACCTCCAAAACCAATCGCGATTGGACTTCCAACAAAGGTTTATTATTAACGACGCAGTTACCGGACGAACTGGCGAGGGCATGTTGGAGATTGTCCGATATATTAGAATACTTCGCATACGATGAACACGCGCAAACTTGATACCAAACCTAAGACGCGCCAGTGTCGAATACATCTATAGCCCATGCGGCTACTGGAAGGGACTCGCGGCCATCAAGAACCTCGCGGCGGCGACCAAGGTTTCAGAAAACGCAGTCAAGGAATGGCTCAAGAAGCAGGCCATCTGGCAGATCTATTTACCCGCGCCTCACAATATTCCGCGCCCGAAATTCGACGTGCCGGTGCCGAACCAAGTTCACCAAGCGGATCTCCTGTTTCTCTTTCACGATCGCGTCGGTCGCAAAACGTACAAGTACGCATTGACAATCGTTGACGTAGCGAGTCGTTATAAGGGGGCTGAGCCGTTGGCCACTAAAGATTCTAAGGAGGTGGCCGAGGCTCTTTCCCGAATATATAAGAGGAGTCCTCTCAATTGGCCGAATTTCCTTCAGGTCGATCCCGGCCGCGAGTTCATGGGCGCGGTCTCTCATCTATTGTCTAAGCACAAAGTTTCTATCAGACGCGGCCGCGTCAACATCCACCGGGACCAGGGGATCGTGGAGCGGTTCAATCGAACACTGGCTGAGAGACTGTTCGGACACCAATATGCCAAAGAACTTGTAGACCCTCATTCGCGATCGACCGAGTGGGTGGCCAGGCTGCGCCGTGGTCTCCACACTGACGGAGAGGTGACCAGATTGATAGGTAAGAAGCCTGTAAATGTCATCAAGTCTAAAAAGGTGACGAGAAAGCCCTCTGCCGTCTCGCGCGGACGACCCGTTGGTTTAGAGGAGCAACGACTTCCATCGGATGTTGACGTCCGGTACCTCTATCAACCGGGAGAGCTCGAAGGTGGCAGCCGCCGCGCGACTGATCCCGTGTGGTCTCTGAATGTATATCATCTGGATCGCCTTCTTTACACCAAACCGATGAGCCCGTGCTCTAATAATTTGCTGATGGTCCATCTCGCGGTTTTGTTCGCGAAGAACTTCTTATGGTACCTTCTGACACCCAGCTGCCCCCGATTGCTTAAATCAAGAGAGGTTCTGTATGTATTCCGTCTGGTAACACGTGTCTTTATCGTAGTACGCCGAGAGTCCTAATTTTTGTTGACAGTACGTTTTCATAACGCCGTCTTTTCATTTTAATCCTCTATTTTGTGCTACATCTATAATGTGTTTTCCATCTTCTGTAGTTTCACTTAGTACTCGTTTATATCTATCCCAATTATTTAATTGTTAGTTCTCTTGGACATTCCTTTCGCAGAGTTTTTATTAATTGAATTAAATTTTTCTAGGAAATAACACTTACTAGATAACGCTATCGCCCTATCTCCGCTGAATTCCATTTTGAAAAGTCCTGGCTCTCTTTCGCTCCATTTATCCCAAGCCAACGATTTAGTTTTTTCTTTTTCAAACTCGTCTAGTAAGTTAGGTATAATCAATTCCTCTATCGTTTTTCCACTAACTCCTATATCCATACTATCCGTGTCCATCTGTATTAATTCAAAGTCTTCTCTTTTTACGTATTTGTCTAGAAATTCGTAGTAAAATTCCAACATTCTCAATTTAGCTAGTTGATAAACCGCTATTCCACAGTGGAAGGGGCTCTTTACTTCACACCGGGGTTTTCGGGAAGATATTTCGTACGCATCTCCTATCTCTTCCAAATCATCAAATAATTCAGACTTAACGCTTTGTCAACACAGGTTTCGTCTTGTGTATATGTCGTATTTAAATGTCTCTCTTTTGCCTCTATCATTTTTCTACAACACGAATTGCCTAATAATTTCATTATATCCGCTACTGGTTTCTTATTTGGTTCTACATCGCCTGTTCGTCTTGCGGCTGTAACTTCTTTTGCGAACCATTCGAAGGGTTTACCACTAATATAATCTATAACACGATGAACTCCCGTTATTTCTAGGCCGTGTTTTAAATACCATTTCAATAGTGGCGCGTACAGCAGTACATTGGTGACCGACATAGATCCCACCAATTTTCTTCCATTTCCTCTAGTTCTTCCAGTATCTTCCAAATATTTTATCATGTGTTCTGGAACCTCATCAACATCTACTTCTCTGTTTATAAAAAGTGGAGACATTTCAGAACACTTATCTTTTAAGTTGCGTGGAACTTCTATATCCACCTCCGCAAACCCAAACCAGTCTCCAGATAAAACTCTTTTAAATTTACAAAAACTTATTTTTAATAAATTTAGGATTATGTGGGGTATCTATATGGTGTATAGTTTCTCTCCCACACGGCATGTCTTTATTTAACGTAGATAAATATAACGCGTTTGCATCATACCCCAAAATAGCCTTGCAAGGTTTGTTAATTCCTGTGGAATTAGATCTAATATTTGAAACACCGGCTTCTGCATAGCGTGTAAATACGATTGATGGACCCCCGACTAGAGCGTCTTTCATCATTTCGTATGTTTCTTCTTTTGGTGCATATAGAGCCCCCTCCGGTATAACCACCTTTATAGATTTTTGTTCTTTAATGGTTCCTCTCAATAAATATTGTATAGCCACACCCGGTAGTGTTACCGCATCTTTGATAATATCCACACCTTTGTGTTTATAAAATTAAATTCAACACATTTTTTCCACCGTCTTCTTAGGAAACTGGTGCTAATCATTCTAAATCGTTTAATAATTTATTCAAAAACCAATCTCTGAAAGTTTTTCATATTATTTTCTTCGAAAATTCTACGACATTTACTTAATTCTGTTTCATCTAGTAACATTTTCCCCGATAGTTTGGAATACCAATTCTCTATATCAGGCAGTCCTGGGTTATCAAGTTTGTCTGGAGAATCGAACCACTCGTAAGGAAAGAAAGATTTCTGTCCTTTGCAGTCGTAGGCTTTTATCCAACTATCGTAACTTTCACCCGGTCCTAGGTAAAGTATTACATCAAGAAATCTAAACTCCAGAGTAAATAGAAATATTGTTGCGTTTGCCCGTTTTCCGACCATTACTTTCTTTGTTGTTGATGCCAATTCGCCTACTAAATATTTCTTTATTAAGTTTATATCGTACTTACTGCTGTTAAAACCTATAACCGGTACTTGCTCTATCCACTGTTCGATCTTGGCATTTTGGTTTTTATGTAAATGTTCTGTATTAAACCCATATCTCAACCATACTTCTTCTCTTATAGCTTTTCCCCTGACTTTCAAATCTTCTACGAATTTTTCTATAAGTTTTGCAGGACCTTTATCACAAATATGAGTTACTGTTCTTGAGAAATTATCTCCTATACTAACACTTACCGGAACGTGCTCAGCTTCGTACTCTAAACTATTACCTAGCGTTTTAAATTCTGGGTTGAGATACGCCTCAAAATCATATACTACTGATATGGATAAAAGAGTAGTGTCGCAACCGATCTTTATATCTTTACCCACCCCGTTCTTTGGAATTCGCATTCCCACATAACTACTAGGTTGAATTATTTGCTTCTTCTAATAAATGTATCTCTTCTCATAGTGGATGCGCGTTCTTTTTTTCTATGCTTTGCATGAATCTCGCACCCGTGCCAGTAACAGCCGTGATATTGATATACGGTATTGTTTCCTTGGCAGTATCCATCTACTGGAGCTCCTAAAATCCATCGTTCACCCCCGTGACCGCACTGTTCGTGGTGAATGTGAATTCCCTCCCGCTTTTCCACAGAATATATCCAATCGATCGCCCCATAACTGTTAGAACCTTTTGGGTAAAACGCTTTCTCGAACGACGAACGCGGGCGCTCTAAATAATTACCATCACATACTATTTTGTCTCACCTTTCATACATTTTGGTCCGTGTCTCTTCATATTACTCGCTTTCGTGAATTTCTGTTTGCAATTATCGCAGGCGTAAATTTTAGATAGGTTTTTAAGGTTTTTTATCCGAAATGCGTGATTATTAAACAGTCCTATTGTCATTGGTTTATTACCTATTTCCTTGTAGTGTGCTGGTACCTTTTTCAACCACCATACGTCACATTCGGTCGGTTGATATACTTCTATACCGATTTTAAAAAACTCTTCAACCTTTTTCAGGTCTGATAACGGAATTGGTGAAACCACATTACTACCGAAATATTGCTTACTAAATTATCTCGCTTTGTCCGTACATCTGTCGGGTCTGTTACCTGTCATATGCATCGCTAAACATCTGAACAGACAAAGGTCGTCATTATACTTATCTAAAGAATACATACCTTTTTTTATTCTTCAACCATTCTGGAAGTTCTCCTCCTGCTGCTTCTTTGGATTGTAGTCCCAAATCTATTCTACTGCCCTGTATTAGCTTTACGAAAACCTCTACCCATCTTACAAATTCTTCCACTTTGTATTCGGTCTGTCTATTTTATCGGACATTATTCGTGTTTGCTCCTTATCTGACAGCCATTTTTTAACGGTTTTCATTGATGATATTGGTTCGCTACCACCGAGATTTTTGTGAAATATTAGAGTTATAGGTTTTCCATTTTTAGTTTCCCCATATGTTTCTAGCTTGTAAGAATATGAATATCTCAAATAAAAATTTGTTGTTAGATACGGAGCGAGTTTATCGGACATGCGTTCAGACTCGTTGATGTCAATGTTTTTACGAAAGGATAATGTAACTACCCGTCTTCCATTTTCTACCTTTTCCAATGTTTCATCATGAGCCCCCCCCCCAATATTTCTTCACCTTTTTCCACTATCGCGCGAACTATAGATCTTTTCTTATTATTTGCTATTGGGTGACCTGTGTGTCTAATTTGGGACAAATTATTGGTGCTTGAAGGTTTTATTACACTAGCCCTTAAACCCGCAATACTTTCTTTTTGAATTATGTTACCAACTTCCTCTGCTAGTGAGAGGTCTTTAAAGGCTCCTCGTTTGTGGGCGCGGGTAAACCGCTTCATAAACGCCTCATTCTTTGTGGCGTTTATCAGATTTGTCAACCCCTAACTCTCAACCGTTTACTATAAGTAATCCCTAGAGATTCGGCTTCTCTTCTCAAACTTTCGATTTCTGGCGTTATCATATTTTCTGTAATATACTTTTGTATAACCTATGAAATTTATCTGTTCAATTGGTCGTGAAAAAAAAACATTATGTTTTTTTCACTTCCAATTGAATATAAACATATACATATACATATACTATGGTAATGGAGTGGGAGACTTGTTTGTAAGACGTTTACGCGTAAAGACTATCTACGACGGCATCTAGCGAGACGTAGAAAAATTCCTTGTGTCCCCCCGCAATTCCAATGCCCCAGATACCCTTGTAAATTCGTTAGTGCCCAAACTCTTTGTAGACATAAGCAACTACGCTGCCCTGTGGCTAAAGGTGAACGTGGTAGACTAGAGCTGGTAGAATTAGTTGCTGATCTACGAAATCAATTAGCTATATTGGAGGAGAAAAATGGGGTGTTGGAATATAAACTATTGTACTTGCATTAATGATTTCAAAAGTCAATTTCCAATATAATTTTGACTCCCTCTTTTCAAAATTATTTTCTCAAAAATTCATAAATTTGCTGTCGGGAGACAATTTCCTAGTTAACCAATTTTTGATTTTTCGAGGGTGGTGGGGGTATTATAGAGGATTGTAAATGATATCACCGTAGGTGGTATCATTTTCACTCCCTATATACTACTCAGGAAAATGTTCTTCCCGCTTTCTATGATGTAAATTTAATTCCGAGAGTCGGGGAATGGACAGTCGATTTTTATTTTGTTTAAAAATGCCCGGGGGTGTCCGAATACCCTCTAGACCCCATCGGGTGCTGAAGTCTGTCATTGATATGTGCAGCCTATCCAAATTCTGATCATTCATTTCTACAGAAATAAAATGCATTTGTTTCAATCACCGATACGATGTGCATATAATTTACAATTTCCAACACCAGGAATGCCGTTTGGTTGTTTGGTCTTTGGTGACGTATTGTCTAAATCAATAAATGACGTCACAATTAACTGTAAATGACGTCAATTCTGAAATAATTACAATGTATCTTTCTGACGACACACGTATATGAATCTATTATGACGATGGTGGCAAATTACGAAGCCACAGGTCGACTAATTATATATTTAAAATCGATAGTTGTGCGTTTGTTTTGTTCACTACATGTACATATCATAGTTGTATTTTGATGAATGTTTGATAGTATACATACTAACACTTGTAGATACATTTAGTGTAACTTATCAGCAAATACAGTTTACAGCAAGCACAGTCAATGGGTCTATGAACATTCATTTCTACTGTAGGCTGTTGAGTTGCATTGTACAAACGTCGCCGTTTCAATAACGTCATTTTCTCGATGACGTTACGTTTTTTTTCGTGCGTGATTCACATGGTGCTACAAAAAGTGAGATAAAACAAAAACTATTAAACATAATTGCATTTTCTTTTCAGAATATTGTTTTTTAAAGGTGTCCGCATCAGAAAATGTAAAAAAATGCAAATCGAAAATTTTGTCTTTAAGGCCGGTTTTCACAGAGCGCGGTCCATATGTTTTGTTCATTGTGTATGACTGGAGACTTGTCCTTCCCACTATGTAATTACTAATTAGATAAATTAAAGCTATGTAATCCATGTCTCTCGGAAATAAATCCGTGTCTAATTCCCGGGTATGGGGCTGTTGAAAGTAGAATTTGCCTGTACACCCGACGGACATCTAATATTACATGACAAACAATTATTTGACTGTCGAATTCCTACATCAACATATTTTGTTTTTAATCTAATTTGCTGTGTACACCCCACTCACACCCATCCCACAGCGGAGAATAAACATGTATACAGGAATTAATTGTTGTCTTCCTTTGCTCATATGGCAGCTACTGACCATGCTGACCAGTCGCATAAATATGGCTGTGACTGGAGACATTGGAGTTAAGGCTTTTTACCAGTTTCACTTCTGATCAAATAGCACACTCCTGTAGCCTGGTAGCGATCTAATTTGCTTGTTAGAAGCATGACGGATGCTTCTTTGATGGAATGACGAACGGTGAAGATCCTGATCAGACTGTGCGGATGCACAGGCTGATCTGGATCTACACTGATCGCAAAAGAAAAACACGAAAGCTCCATTTATCCAGTCAGAGATACATATAGGTTACTGAACTAGGAGAAACACGAGTACCTGTGAGTTATCTTAGAACTACTCCCTGTGCATCATTGGCATTAGAAAGCAGTGTTTGTCAGTTTGACGTTACATTGCATAGCATAGTTACTACGCAATGTGATAGTTATACTAAGCAATGTGACGTCAATTATAACATTAAAGCTGGGGTCCCAATGATTAGGCACAAAATGTTCTTTATAGAAATTAAATAAGTGTATAATTGTGTAACTATTCCACCAGTTTTAAAATTACGAGTGCCTGCTGTACAGATATAATCATTTAGTAATATTTATTTTACTGATAGTGACTCGCGGTGGTATCAGGCTATTTTCATATGCAAATGAGGCATGATATTTTTTAATTATCATCACTTTATACTAAGTGAATGTGTACCCTAAAAATAAATAACAAATTCGACAGATTATAAAGTATGATCATTGAACATCAAAAAATATATACAACGAACAAATAGTAATGTCCATTAACATTGCAAGGAAACACGATTATCGCCCCTGATATCAGTGTGGAAATTTACGTCTGGTATAAAATGTATAATAATGGGAATCAATATGTGGGATAATGGTGAATGAATGTTTATTTTACCAGAAAATTGTCACATCTACAGAATATACAAAATTATCAGTCTTCCTATATTATTAAAAGCTGGCATGTGGGACCCCAGCTTTGATGAAGTTAAGCGTGATTTTCCAAGTTTAGTAACCTAATGTATAATGACCAACGATGTTTGAATCATACTACAGTGGAACCTCTCTAATCCGGACATCCTGTGTACCTCGTTGTGTTTAATTTAGATGTGTTTCACTGCAATTTATATAATTGCGACAATTATATAAATTGCAGTGAAACACATCCAAATATTCGATGTTGAAAATGACAATTGTCCATGGGTGCTTAATTACTGTGGAACCTCTCTAAACCGGACACCCTGAGGACCACTCAGGGTGTCCGGTTTAGAGAGATTCCACTGTACATGTAAATGGTGGACTTTCCAAAATTGCATTGTTTTTTTTTACTTCTGTATTATATGAATTATACTTGAATTGAATAAATTCTTCAAGATTTAATTCAGATTAATCACGATGAACGATTATAAACTTGCTAAGTAAGTCAAGCTGACAAAATAGGTCCCGGACATGGATGGGCGGATGCTATATGGATGGGTTGTGGTGAGTGGTGTACGAATTGTTATTTCGTGGGAATGAATTGTTAATTCGTGGGAACGAATTGTTATTTCGTGGGAAAAAATTAATAAAAGAAAATAATTCTACGTCCCCTGCGGGGCTCCGTAATAACCAGATTCAACTGCCACATGCAAAATGCCATGAGGGCCAAACCAGGTCTCCAGTCGGAATGCCGGTAGGGATGAACCCCGATCGTTGAATTACCCGTCGCGTGCTCCCACCTGCCACCCACACTGAACATAGAGAATAGTAGGTAGGTGCCGTGAATGGGAATAATATCTGGCAACGCTTAGGAAATGGGATGGGCAAGGCTCTGTCAAGCACATCCCGTTTCCGTGCCCCGCTGGATATGTTTTCCCATTCACGGCACTAACCTACTATTCTATTTATCCCGTCAACACCTACGAATAGCTTTAAAATGCAAAAAAAATAAATAACCCCAGCCACCGCACATGTTCATACGCATTGATTAGGTCGTATTGAAAGGAGATCAAAAATGTTTCACGGCACAATGTTTCACGGCACATACGCACTATGTATTCAATGAGGGATCGTTGCTAGTTATTTCCCTTTGCAAATATATTTATAGATATCCGGTCCTGCTGAACAGAGCAAACAGTGTATACCCAGATCAGACTGCACAGACTACCGAATACATAGTGAAACGATGCACCTGGTAGTATACATACATGTAGTCAAACGATGCACCTGGTATTATTGATATAAAACATACCGAATACATAGTCAAACAATGCACCTGGTATTATTTATATAAAAAATACCGAATACATAGTCAAACGATGCACCTGGTAGTATTTATATAAAAAATACCGAATACATAATCAAACGATGCACCTTGTATTATTGATATAAAAATACAGAATACATAGTGAAACGATGCAGCTGGTATTATTGATATAAAAATACCGAATACATTGTGAAACGATGCACCTGATATTATTGATATACAAAATACCGAATACATAGTGAAACGATGCACCTGGTATTATTTATATACAAAATACCGAATACATAGTGAAACGATGCACCTGGTATTATTGATATAAAAATACCGAATACATAGTCAAACGATGCACCTGGTATTATTGATATACAAACTACCGAATACATAGTGAAACGATGCACCTGGTATTATTGATATAAAAATACCGAATACATTAGTCAAACGATGCCACCTGGGTATTATTGATATAAAAATACCGATTACATAGTTCAAACGATTGCACCTGGTATTATTGATATAAAAATACCGTATACATAGTGAAACGATGCACCTGGTATTATTGATATAAAAAATGCTGAATATATAGTGAAACATACCTCGATTACTATAAGTATTACATGTACGTTGCAATTATTAGAACTATTTTAGACAAGAACTGAATATTGTTGTTCACTCCCGTCAACATAGTGAAACACGGTGTCGTGAAACATTTATTTGTATATCCTGTCAATACGACCTAATCACTGCATATGAATATGTGCGGCGGCTGGTGTTATATTTTTTCATTTTACAGCCATTTGTAGGTGTTGACGGGATAAATAGAATAGTAGGTTAGTGCCTTGAATGCAAAAAAATATCTGGCGCGGCACGGAAACGGAATATGCTCGGCAGAGCCTCGCCCATCCCGTTTCCTGAGCCTTGCCAGATATTTTTTTTCCCATTCACGGCACTAGCGTACTATTCTCTATTACCCAATTGATCTGTTCATTTGAATTCGACTAACTCATTCAGATGCGTGGTGACCGTTAAAACCAAATCGTCCTCGATGATGAGAATACGGCTGACATATGTTGGCTGATTGTGCACTTCGCGTGTTCGCCTTTTACAAACGACCTATCGGTGTTGTCTCGTGACCATCGAGATGATTAGTCGGAAACAAATGCTTGTGTCTCGATTTCGAATAGCGTTGCGTTTACGACTTTGTATGCCCCCGCCACCGAATGGTGAGAGGGCATATAGCATTACTGGTTTCCGTACGTCAAACCCCATCTCGTACGTAAATCCGTCCCGTCACAAACTTAATACTTGGTAAATGTTGATGGTTATCTATCATGATTTGTCAAGTCCTCGAGTCCACGCTAAACTAAGCTTAAGGTTACATACGTGGTGCGTTCAAGTCCTTCACGCTCGGGTACATTTCTAAATACGTATGTTTCCTTTCACGTAACTGCTTCATATTCCACATATTCATTCCTCCTCTGATGGTCCTCGATCATGCTGTGACAAATACAGGATCCTCGAGTCCCCGCTAAACACAATTCAATGTCAATGTCACTCTTTAGGCCCCTGTGCCCCAAGGTCAAGGTCAAATGACTTATAAGTTTGCGTTAAATGTTTTGTCCAAATTTGCGTTAACCTTTTCATATACCTACTTTCTCTGCAACCGTAGTCGGATTGCCTTGAAACTTTATATGCTTATTAGTCATCATCCATATATTCATTCTCTGTCCCATGCATACAGCCACTGTACCCAAGGTCAAGGTCAACTGAGTTAGAATTTCACCTTGTTTGTAAGGCAAAACTGTTAGAGTGTTTTTCAATGACTCATCAACCGCTTCACCGATTTTGATAATATTTCTCCACAATGTGTGTCTAGAGATGGTGCTTTCTTTTGCATATGACCCACGTCCGACCGCCCAATGTCAAGGTCACTGGTGATTTTTTATTATTATCAAGGCTGCCAGCGAGGGAATTAGCTTCGTTTAGCGATGCCAGTTCTTGTTTTTCAATGTATCTGTTGCTACATCATTATACATATCTTACTCTGAGATCACCAGCGACATCGGCGGGCTCGACATGCAGGCCACGGCCATTTGGTTAATACTATTTACCTACAAATGTATGTCTAGGGACGGTACTGTGTTTCACATACGAGCCACGCCAAAACACCCAAGGTCAAGGTTACTGCGGACTTATTTTCATCTCATTTAAATGTACATGCCCACTCAGTAGGCACAATATGTTCTGTATATCAGAGACATCATCTTGAGACATATACTATAATATGTCGAAAATATTATTGTTTCAGTATAAACAATTAAAAAAATACCATGCCTCATATGCATATGAAAATAGCCTGATACCAACGCGCGTCACTATCAGTAAAATAAATATTACTCAATGACTATGTATGTATGGCAGCCGCACGTAATCCTTTTGAGCAGACAGTGGCCGAGGGGTAACACCGTCGGACTGCCACGCTGGCGACCCGGGTTCGATTCAGGGTTCCGTTCCAGGGCGTCAGTATTTCTGAGATACTTTATATTTCCTACTCTACTAGTCCTTATAACTTTGCTACCGTATGACCAATTGGCTTAAAACTTCATGTGCATGTTTATTATCATCCATATTGTCATTCCACGCCCCACCGATGCTCCCCCATGCCCAAAGTCAATGTAAAATGAAATTTGCATCCAGTGGATGCATACGCGTTTCTCCAATCCACTATAACTTCTTTACTGTCTGACTAATGACCTCAAACTTCATGTGCATGTTTCCCATCACTCATATTTTCATTCCCCGCTCCATCCAATCTCCTACCATGCCCAATGTCAAGGTCAAACTACTTCGAATGTTTAGGTCCACTAAATGCGTGCGCGTTTCTCCATTCTCCCATAACTTCTTTACTGTATGACCAATTGGCTTGAAACACCATGTGCATGTTTAGTAGCATCCATGTTTTCATTCCCCATCCCACCCATGCTCTCCACATGCCCAAGGTGAAGGTCAAAAAACTTAGAATCTACGTCCAGTAAATGCGTGCGCGTTTCTCCATTCTCCTGTAACTTCTTCACTGTACAACCAATGGGCTTGAAACTTCATGCGCATGCTTATTATCACCCATAGTGTCATTCCCCATCCCACTCAATGTCAAGGTCAAATAATGGGTGGCAGGTGGGAGCACGCGATGGGTAATTTAACGATCGGGGTTAATTTTTACCGGAATCCCGACTGGAGACCTGGTTTGGCCCTCACATAGGTCTTTGGCATTTTGTATGTCACAGTTGAATCTGGTTATACCCCTTATGTGAGTATTACGATATTCGTAATCCTATTTTAGGGGAAGGGGCCAAATAACGTTCCGTCCAGTAGATGCGTGCGCGTTTCTCTATTCGCCTATGACTGCTTTACTTTATGAACAATTGGCTTCAAACTTTATGTGCCCGTTTCCCATCATTCATATTTCCATTCCCCGCCCCAACCGTACCCTTTACCCTCCCCCCACCCCCACCCTTGCCCAACTTCAAGGTCAAATAAAATAACTTTGAAATTTTCTGTCTAGTAGATGTGTGAGAGTTTCTCCATTCACCTGTAATTTCTTTATTGTATTCTCTTAACATCTTTATGTACTTGTTTTTCACCATCTATATTTTAATTTCCCTCCCCAGTAAGCTCTCCGTTGCCCCAGGCCAAGGTCAAATAACTTCGGGCGTTCCTCTATTATCCTATAACTTCTTTAAACGGCGTTGGTCACAACGGTATTCGATTGCACCGTACATATGTAATGTAATATAGTCACATGCATGGCTGTGTAGCGGTTGGGAAAATACAGCGATATCCAAGATAATGTCGTAGTACAGTGGAACAGCTCTAAACCTAACACCCTGGCGACCCCATTGTGTCAATTTTAGATGAATTTCAATGCGATTTATGCCATTGTCTGTTCATAACAGAAAATGACAAAAAAAGCCCATTGAGTGCTTAATTACAGTGGAACTTCTCTAAACCGGACACTCTGCGGACCACATGTAACCATTTCACTTCTAGGTATATTTTGTCATGAAATTATTTGAACTATTCTAGTCATAGATAAAGGTAACACGACTTCTATGTCTTTAACGCATGGCAACTTGAAGCCAGAACGCAAACGGGTTTTTTTCTGTCAATTCTTCTGTTATTCATTTCAAAATAAATCAAATCATTCATTCAAATATCACAGTTTCCTTCATACCACATGTTAATGGGACATTTATATCTTCAAAACAACACGTACCTGAAAAAATACATCTCTTAAAAGCTTTTATTAACGTTATTTTAATACCATGTCAAACGAAATTGTTGTTTCTGCTGTTAATCCTTTATCTGTTTTCATGATATTAACGTGATTACGCCCCTTTAATTTCATCGACCAGATTTACATTGTATAGCCCACCCATGCGACCCCATGCCACAGTGCAATGTCAAATTACTTTAATTACGTTAAAGTTGTTGTTTACAAAATCTGCGTTAGTTTTTCAGTACCAAATATCTCCACAACCTCAATACTTATTGACTTGGAACTTCATATATCTCTTTATCAGCATCCATAGTTTCATTCTACAACCCACCAATGTGGCCCCTATGCCCAAGGTCAATGTCAATTTGCTTAGACACTTGCGTTAATTTCTTTTGGATAAAATTCTGCATACCAAATATCTCCACAATCCTAAGTTCAATTGGCTTGAAACTTCGCATACGTCATTATCATCATCCACATTTTCATCCTATATCCCAGCCATATGGCCCCCATGCCAAGTTTTTTATTTATTAAATATGCATTAATGTTTTTAAGTACCCAATATCTTCACAACCCTATCATTATATAGGCCATCCATGCGGCCCCCGTGCCCAAGGTCAATGGTAATTACCTCAAATTATGTTTGTAAAATCTATCTTAAAAGTTGTTTTTTTCCTCAAATAAATACCAAATATCTCCACAACCCTAAGTCCAATTGACTTGGCACTTCACATACCTCTTAATCATCATTCATATTTTAATTCTATAGCCCATCCATGTGGCTCCCATGGCCAATGTCAAGGCCAAATTACTTTGAAATTTGTGTTAATTATTTTTAAAATGGGCGTTAACGTTTTTTTAACTATCCAATATCTCCACAATCCTAATAAGTCCAGTTGACTTTAACCGCCATATACTTCTTTATCACCATCCATATTTTCATTCTATATCACACCTATGCAGCCCCTATGCCCAGCGTCAAGGTAAATTACTCTGAAATTTGCGTTAACGTTTTTTTAAACATTTTAAGTACCTATATCTCCCCAATCCGATTTCTCTAACCGGATACATAATTATATACTCAAATACCTAGGCGGGCGTGATATAGTTGTTGTAAAATATGTTTTAACGTTTTTCAATACCAACTATCTGCACAACCCTAAGCCTGATTGACTTGAAACTTCACGTACCTCTTTATCATCATCCATATTTTCACTATATAGCCCACACATGCCCAAGACCCCGCTAAGCCCAGGGTCAATGTCACATACTTGGTGCATTCGAACATTAACGCCTTGGTAACTGGCTTATAATTTCTGTTTCTTTGTTCGGAACTATTTCATATTTCACACACGCATTGCTGCAATGGTGCTCTACCGCCCTGTGACAAATCCACGTTCATGCCGGCCCCGCGAAGGTCCAATGTCACATACTTGGTGCATTCAAAACATTAATGCTCGGATAAATGGCTTATAATGTCCAATGGTCCTCTACCGCCCTGTGCTCGGATCTGCTTCATATTTCAAACACGCATTGCTCTAATGATCATCTACCGCCCAGTGAAAAATCCACGTTCGTACCGCCCCCGCTAAGCCCAGGGTCAAGGTCACATACTTGGTGCATTCAAATCAGTAACGCTCGGAAAAATTGCTTATAATTTGTGTTTCCTTGCTCGGATCTGCTTCACATTTCACACATGCATTGCTCCAATGGTCCTTGAAAGATTCACGTTCGTGCCGCCCCCGTTAAGCACAATATCAAGGTCACATACTTAGGTCCACACGGAGGGTATTCCGTAAGCCTCGCTTACTAACAAATCTAGTTTCATTCTACAGCCCATCCATGCAGCCCCATGCCTAAGGTCAAGGCCAATTTACGTTAATGCTTTTGTGAAATCTGCGTGAAAGTTGTTTG